>JBAMYA010070226.1:0-25579 GCA_037176975.1 Arrhamphus sclerolepis
GTTCCTGGCTTCACCAGCAGATGGGGCTGTGCAGGGGAGCGGTCGGAGCCACTTCAAGGGGATATAGCTCCCCTCCACGACACAGCCTCTCGTGATGTCACACATTCTAATGTATCATTGTCTTCATTGTGTTGTAATTATTTTCCACTGGATGCAAGTGTTCACCAAGAATGCAAGAACGGAACTGAGGGCCCGCATGTTTACGGTTTTGTCCATGGAGGGAAGCCCCAGCAGAACTTCTGGAGCTCGGTAAGACAGGTTTTGTACAATGCCACACTTCCACAAGCTGGCCTCTGTAGCCAGACCAAAATCAATTAGTTTCACCTTGAGCAGCTGTGACTGATGATGAACCAGCATGATGTCTGGTTTGATGTCTGCATGCACGAGATTTATGGTCCTCAGAGCTTTCAGAGCAACCAACATCTGCTGGGCAATGGATCAAATTTCACATATCTCCAGAAGTTTCCAGTTTCTACTCTCCGTGACATCAAATAAACTCATGTCCAGCATTTCAAAAACCAAACAAAAATGGTTTGGATGCTTAAAAGGTTCAGTGAATTTGAGAAGATGATTTCTGTCTGGACCAAGCTTTCTGATGTTTTCCAGTTCCCTAACTTCCTAGCTTCCATCAGTGTTTTCTTGTTGAACCATTTTTACATCCAAACCCCCGTTCTAGGTTCCTTGCACCTGACCAAATGTTCAAATGTACATTTGCCTTTAAATGGTGATTGGAGATATCCAAGAAAAATGGGATCATTGATGGTTTTCACGAAAAAAAATGAGAAAATGCTGGAGTTTTACAAAAAAAACAGCTTTCACGAAAATAAAAGTGGGCATTTATGAGTTTTGCCAAAAAGCAATGTTTCACACGAGTTTAAGGCTTTTGTCAAAAATCAAACTTCAGAGCAAAAGAATGCGGCCTGTCTCTAAAAGAATCCCTCAGTAACAATGAACTGATGTTCTGCATTCCCTGGCCAAAGCCAAATTCTTGTAAGGCAAAAATTAGATAGTCCCATCTAACACGATCAAAGGCTTTATTTGCATCTGGTGATAAAGCAGCTATTGGAGTATCTGGGTCTTCCACTTTCCAAATCAAATGGAGTAAGCATCTGAGACTATCCGAGGCGGTTCTACCCTTAACAAACCCCACCTGATCCGGGTGAATGATGAAAGTTATTACTTTGTTTATTCGGATTACAAAACTTTTTGTGTAAAGCTTTTCGTCGCAACATAGTAGGCTAATTGGTCGATAACTTCCACATTCCAGGGGGTCTTTCCCCTTTTTTCAATATCAGAAAACATGCTGACAAATGAGCTTCTCAAAGTCAAGGTATATATGAATAATTTGCTATATTTCTCATTGTTGTGTTTTAGTGTAATGAAACCATGCCTGGTTCATTTGGAAACCATTTTAGAAAAGAAGCTCCGCACCGTGCCTACAACACCCCTTTAGCTGGTAAAACCAGCATAACCACCAGCCTCCTGTGGTTTATTGCAAACACAATAGTCGCGTGTGTGCATGCGCGTCTTACAGATCAGAGACCTACATGATTTGTGTGACCAGTGTGAAGCGGATCCCCAGAGCTCATGAATGGACATCAACAACAAATGAAAAACATGGATTCTTATGAAGAAGATCTGGGGAGCTTCAGGTGACCAGACCTGTCTGGTTGTACTTGCATGCCTTGAGATAAAACCTAATAATTTTAAACAAATGATGGGCTTTTGCAGGTTATCCAACAGGTTTTGCAGTTTGCACTCATTGTGAAATGCACTACAAATTGTAGAAATGTTAAAGGTGTTTTTTTTTTTTACATTTACATTTTTGCATACATCACACTCTAACGATTTTGCCCGCAGTTTGGCAAGTCACCCAAACCACAGTGCGCCAGATACTTTTTGGCCACGTGGTGGCAGGTTGCTTGAACCTACAGAGAGCAATGTCGCACAGGCAACTACAGGTGAACTTAAAGTTAATTTACCTTGGGTACATAACAAAAAAAAGGGGCCAGACCCAGATGGAGACCCTCTCACTAGATTGTCGGCTGGTTACGCCCTTTATGACCGCTTTCATTAGGACAACAAGAAGGACAAGAGCGATGTCCTGCGAAAAATGGAACTGCCTCCTGAAATCTGTGGCTTTACTTTTTTCAGGAATGAATTGAAATAATCATTTTTTTGAACATGATGACATAATCATCACATGTTTACTTGATGCAAAACATTCTACATAATTACAACAACAAAAATGCTGTCTCTGAACTTGAAGACACTTTGGGAAATTTTGGGTATGTGTTTTTAACTTTTTGATTTAAACATGTGAACATTATGGGGCCTCCACTAAAGTTTAATGTGCAGTATCCTTCAGCACCAAAGCAGAAAGCTGAATGAGATGGTGGTTTTAGTGATTTTTCAGTTTTTGTATTGTAAAGGGTTCACAATCTACAAATTCCTCCACACCTCCTCAAGGTTTGACTGAAGACACCATGGAAGCAGATACAGGTGTGTCTTGTAATGGCTGAAACAGCACATAATGTCTAATGTATGAGTCATTGGTGTATTGCTTTGATTCTGTAGACCTATGAGATCCTACAAACAGTAGTACAAACAGAGACATTGAATTTTATAGGGATGCAGACTTTGTGATGGATGTCATGTACCCACAAGTACGTAAACTTATGGTTCCTAAGATGCTCATGACACGCCTCCACTGTGCTTGACAGGTGGCATTAAGCATCAGTGTACCATTCAGAGGTAGTAAAATAGATTTGTATAGAGTGAAAGGGGGTCTTGAAGAAGGAAGAAGGCTCCCTGACCCTCACCATGTCATACCCCGTGGACAGCATGTGATTGGGTGGGAAATCAATGAAACTTGAACCAAAAAAAAGTGCTGTCTGTTACGTATAGTAGGGCATGGGTATGGTAACCTTCCTTCCCAGTTTGAAGTATGTTTACACAAACTCATAAGTTTGATTAAAATCATTATTTGTTACTCTTATGTCATCGGGTCCTGTTTCCTATACAGAGTGATTATTGGATGATGTGATTTTTGACTGTTTTCCAGATATTCATTAAAATCCTTGAGGGTGAAGATTGGACCGGGTCCATTTTAACACACACACACACACACACACACACACACACACACACACACACACACACACACACAGTGGTACCGCTGACCTCAAGCGTGCCAGCGCAGGAACGAGCCAGATGCCCTTTGTAATGTTAATACTTTTTATCTGTGACCTCTCTGGAAAATACAGGATTTTGTTTGATTGAATGGCCGTTTATGGTGTGTGTGTTTTTTGGGTGTATGTTGTTGGTGTATGTTTTTACTTTAACCACATGCATACATCAATTGATTACAACACATCAAAACTTCCTTATTGATTTTTGTGTCGTTGCATGCTGTGCTGCTGTCAAGATTAATTTCAATACACACATATGATGAGGAATGAATAGTTGGGTGCAGAAGTACTGTATTAACTATTAACTTAGCATTAACTGTAAAGGCTTTCTGAAATTACAGTTTGATGGAGATTACATTTTAAGTATTATAAAAACATTTATTGTAGCTTGCGTCTCATAAATATCTAAAGTCACTTTTGGATGAATCATCTTCATAAAACCATCATGTAAATATTATATCTTGTATACATTTATATTGTTTGTATTTAGTCTACATAATCAGTTTTCTGTCATATGTGAAACAAGAACCTCATCAAGCAAGTCCAAGATGGCTGACTTGGATGTGGGCGGGACTTGATGTCAAACCTCACCTTTCTGCTTGGTGCAGCAACACCAATTTGGAAAGATAAAAGATTTCTTTATAAAGTTGTTTCCAAGTTTGTTAATGTCAAGTACTTAAGTTGTCTTACTAATATTAGTTGTAGAAAATATAATCAATGTTTTAGGCTTCGGGTAATTATCTTTTTTTGCCCGACTTGCAAGCAAGGCCTCAGGGTGGCGCTGCCTGTCCTTCTGTCCAAAGGGATGGAACTTATTTTTCACGTTACCTTTTGCTTTCCAGCAGTTTAATGTCAGCATTAAGCGCAGTGCAGCCCTTTGTTTACTGATGTGGGAAAAGGATGAGAAACAGATTTTCTTCATACGTATTTTACAACATTTGGCGATTTAGTTCAACACAACCAACACCACAGCTAGCAGCTGTATATAGAGGTTGTAACTACAGAAGAGCGTTGTGACAGTTCACATAGTTTTTGGAGGACGTACGTGACTGATGTGCCAGACAGACGGGGGATACGCGTGTCAATCATGTTTCGTTCATGTATGTGTTGTTAGCAGTAAGTATGTTCCAGGCCTCGGCCACCAATGGTCATAAATGGTTCTTAAACAGGTGAAAAGAAAGGGAGGGAAAAATCGAAAAGTTCATCCAGCACGCCAGGATGTAAAAAGTTGACATCTGAGATAAAACGGGGGCTCTGTGGCGTACTGGCTAGAGAACTGGGCTGGCAACCAGAGGGTCGCTGGCTCAATCCCCAGCTGGCACCAATGATGTGGGCAGGTGGAGTACTGAACAAGTGCTCCCCCACATCCATGGATGGGGTGCCCCTGAGCAAGGCACCCAAAACCCCCACCCACTCCCCAGGAGCCACACCACAGCAGCTCACTGCCCTGGGTCCAGCAGCCCAGATGGGTCAAATGTGGAGGCTGAATTTACCCTCAGGGATCAAAAATAGTAAATTAAAAAAACTGGAGTCTGGATTTGAAAATACATGAACCTCTTTGTTTTAAACTCTCCTCTTGAAATAATTCATACACATTCTGTGCTGTAGGTACATCCTCAGCAACAACCTTAGATGTATTCATTTGCAGTTACAGATAATGGGTGCTTGTTGCACTTAGTTCTAGACTTGTTTATGAAAAATCCAGGGATCCAAAAGGACCCATGGGATCCAACTCAAAGTTGTAAGTGATCCGCAAAGACTCTGATCTCTTAAAAGAGCTGAATTAACATTGTTAGTTGTTTTTATTGTGTAGTATGCCACTATAAAAACTATGCATCCCTGCATAGTTGCAGGTCATGTGACCGCTCTGATCAGCATCTGCTGTAGTAGTGCAATGCATTATGGGACATAGTGTGGCAAAATTATTCTATACACTTCTTTTTTTATGGCAAAAGTCAGTAGAGTAATAGTGTGTTCTGTAATTTAGAAAACACCCAGTCTTGTCTCCTTCTTTAATGCTAGTCCATCTTCATTCTTATATTTGTCACGCTTCCCATTCATGCTATCACTGCCTTTTCTTTTCTTTTTTCCCCTCATTTTGTTGCTTGTACTTTTTGTGTGGATTTGTGTCCTTGTCATCAACATAATAAACATAATAATTTTTTTTATCAAAGGAACTGAAGAGAACTTTTTTTTTTCCCAAAGTACACTTTGCACGATACACTTTTTTTCTTATGGCATAATTTCAATGTGGCTCTGTCACAACCTTACAGAATGTCAGTTATGGTCAAAATCTATATGAGTTTGTATTCGGTGGAATCAAACCACAGTTCAGCTCCACACTCTTCATATAAATCATCCGTATGAGAGGAGCAGCGTGGTGGATCTTCGTTGTAACAATCGCTGATCCACATGGAGTCTGATTCTCTCTAAAAGAGCTGTGTCACAGCACAACGTAGAAATTCAGCAGAACAGGAGCTGCTTCATGACATGAATCTTTGTTAGCGTTGGTGAAGTCACATATCAACAGGACACCTGGCTGTTTCAAACTTGTTTTATCAATCAAAGCATAATCAGATAAAAATCATTTTCATTGACAAATGCTCAAATTGATGAAAAAAAATCACTTGTGGGAAGAGAATAATAAGGAAAATGACAACCAAATGAAGCAAATGCACAATTACATGCCTCCACGGTCTAAATGTGCAAGTGCTGATCTGACACTAGACGTCATGAGCACAAACCAGCTGTGAACAGGTTTTGTAAGAAATCCTGCTGCTCGTGGCTCTAAGTAGCTCGTAATTGCCATGTGCATTGTTCCTCATTTCACCTTCTTTAATAAACTAAAATGAAAGCTGGGATTGAGCTGAAATCCCAAAGAGTCAAGTGAGTAACATATGGCACGAGTACTGGAGCAGGCTGCAGGGAAGTGGGTGGTGGACTTCCCCTTATCAGCCTCTCATGAGTCCCGTCGCTGTGGGAAGAAAAACAAAACTCCTCTGCAGGATACCATCATTAGCAGCAGTGATGCTATCGACTTTGGTTTAATTGCTTTTGAATTCAAAAGGAACACAACGTCCTGGCAATTTCTGCACTGAGCACACCAATATTGATAAAGCCAACGAGGCTTTGTTGTCGCTGGAGAAAAATGTAACTGACATGGAATCAAACTGTGAGTTTCTTCCCTCTCTTGTAGCTCTTACAAAGTTGTTGACTGAAGCACTTATCCACTCTTATCTTTCTTTATTTTCCCATGTTGTTTCCCAGCCTGAGTACCCTTCATTTCTAGACAGTATCGGTTTACCGCACTCGGAGGACACAGTATTTCTGAGTTATTCACTTGCTTCTCTTTTCACGACTGCCTTCCTTTTTCTCTTGAGCATGACACTGGTTGCACACTGTTTTGTTTCGTTTTTCTTAACGTCTGAATGATTACTGGGTGATGTGGTTGGTCTGAAACTTCCATCACATGACCTTGGAGTCAATTCAGCAGACAGTATCTGAAGTTTTGCAAATACACCCACATGTTCACATTTATAAGCTACAGTCTGCAAACATGAAGTCTTTCTGCCTCATTTTCAGAGCTGAATTTAAACATTCTTGCCTTGAAACCATCAGCTTATACCTTCCATGTCATAATGTGATATGGGGATGTTTGTATAACGTGTTGGTCAAAGAAAATTCAATAAAAACCTTTTTTTGTGTTCTTTTCTTTTATACCTTGCGCTATGCATGCTAATTTCTGTTTGACTTGTAGTGCGACATTTAAAATGTGCAGTCTCATCATTTACTACATTTTAGGAGTCTTAAAAGGATTTCTATTATGATTCTACAAAATTCCAAGTACAGCTTCAGCTATTTTTTTTTAACAAGGTGCACAGTGTAGAGGGTCTTCAAAGATCATAGTTATATAAAATAGATTAGTCAAACTGTGTTACGCTGTTGTCAGGTTCACGTGTGCACGTAAAACAGAAAAAGATGAGCAAATATAAACACATGCACAAGAGGAAAGAAAAAGAAATACGTAACTTTTTGTAAATGATCGAACGTGGTGTCATGTTACTTTAGGTACTGACCATAAATAGAAATATCTGCAGTAGTGACAAAGCGCTACGATGACATGACTGACACGAGAAGGTACCACACCAAACTCTTGTGAGTCGTACATCATGTCTCCTTACATTATTAGTCCACTCTGACTTCAAGTAATGTACCATTAACCATATAAATCATATGATAAATATCGATGTTCTTTTTAGTTCCAGCTATTGAACAGACAGTATCAGAAAGAGCTCTGACTGACGGCCCATTTGTGGCAGTAATGTTATCATTGCCGTCGCCATCTGTGCCAAATCTTTCTCAACTGTGATATTTTTATGGGAGGAGAAATGTTTGATGACACATTAACGTGACTGTAACAGCTCAGACTTATGCGATTGCTATGGAAACGCACCAGTATGCTTGTTCATACATGATGGACACATGTTCAGCTGCCTACAGACTAAAGGTCAGGCATAGTTTGAGAAATGCTCTGTGGAGGAATAATAAGTTTCTACGCAGTACATTAAATTCAGTGTATTGTGTAGATGTATATGTTCTTAGCCATATATATATATATATATATATATATCGATTGAAAAGAGTATATGGGATTCACTGTTTAAAAGAAGGCTTTAGAGAACTTCAGGATGTAGAAATGTCATTGAGTCTCTTTTTTTTTTTTTTTGACCATTATTTTTCCAGGTAAAATATTTGAGAACCAGTATTCATTTCCAAACATGACCTTGCCAAGTCAGTATTACTTTTGAGAATAAATGCATTAACCCAAACCTTCTGTGACATCCTGGTATTAACTTAAACACTTAGAATGGTCTAGCATTTAAGAGACCATGTGATAAAGAGTTTCAGTTTTATCTTAGGCCCCATTTAGACCTGGTATTAACACCCACCGTGAGTCATCAGATCACAACTGAACAGCTCTAAGTCGTCTGTTCACACCTGGCATTAACATGCACCTCGAGTGACAACTTCTGATCTGATCTCACTCTCCCGTACATCGCCAGGTACATGTACATTAGAGGTATATTGAGAAATAAAAATAAACTGGTTTGGCACAAATGTAAAATTAGCATTATACTGTCTGTGATTTATAAAAACAGCCAGTGTCAATGTAAGAATCACGATAAATGATGTTATAAATAAAAGTCCACACATACGTTTAGAGAAATAATTAATGTTCCAATGCTTTAACAGTGTTAGAAATTATGCCTTTAATTGGTTTCAGGACTGAAGAACAGCAGCATAAGGAATCCTGAAAGTTATATTTCACCCTCTGAGGTCTCGGAGAACCATATGTAATCAATATGAACCTGTCGCTATCCTTACTCATTAGCTAATAGAGATGTTCAGTTGAACACAGCACCTTTAACTGTCAAGTAAAAGGATTTCACTTTGCTTCCTTACTCTGTATTCTCAGCCCTCTGCCCAGAGACTGGTGATATTCATCTTCAAAATCACTGCAGACATTCCTCTGTGTGTCATTTAGGAAAGAGCTTTCCTCAGCCAACGGGCTTCAAAGGTTTTTAAAAGCTCCCACCTTCAAGTAAGGTCATCAGTCATGGAAAATTATGGAAGGAGATTCCATTTATCAGAGGCTCTTCAAAGCAAGGAGCTGCACCGGCAGCACACAAGGAACATGATCTGATCAGCAAGAGCCCTGCCAGGGAATTAATGCTGTGCCATAAAAAGGTGTTAATGCTCTGCCTGAAGTCTACTTTGGTACAGGAACTCTTTGCTGCCTGGTAGCAGATTACACAACTGTAAGTTTAGCCAGAGCTCTGCATACAGTCACAGCTTTAGCTAAGACAACAAGATAAATAATTGTTATGATGGAGGCAGAAGGGTGAGAAGATGTAATATATTCCTGGTCATTTTATGAGAAGGTTACAGTTAAAAGGGAAGAAATACGATGGTCTGAGTTGACCTGAAAGCAAAACCTCAGCGCTTCATCATTCATCATCAGGTGGCACGGCAGGGGCCTCATCTACTGTATGCTAGACAGGTTCAGAGGACTCTTACTAACATTTATGTTCAAGTCGCACCTCCTTCCTTCTGGCATCGTAATTTGACGACAGCAGAGTTGACACCAACTGCTGTCAACCTCTTGATGTCAACGTGAGTGAGTCAGATGTTATTAAAGAAGCTCCCCGCAGGGAGGAGATCAAGCTGTGCGACAGATCAGAAACAATGGTGCACTGAAGAGTGGTTCACTTTCTATGTCCAGCTGACAGTGCTGAGGACTGGTGGACGCTAACGTCATTAAACCAGAAGTTGGACTTCTGATTTCTTCTTCTTTTAACAAGTTTACTTCTTAAATAGTTTATGGGCATTAAAGAAAATGAATGCTATTTGGATGCAGTTATTTATTGTTTGAGATCTTTTAATCTATTAGTTTTAAAGTAGAAAGTCTCCATTTGTGAGTATTTGTGATAATCTTATCACACACACACACACACACACACACACACACACAAAGCTACCAGCCGGGGAAGCAGATTACATAACATCCTGAACCATGGCCTGTTAATAACCAAGTTGCCTTTTTTTTTGGTCTAAATTCAAATGTTTTCAATCTTTGTTACGATACTTTAAGATTCCTCTTTTGTTTAATTGAGGTTTCTCTTATTTGAAGTTCTGCTATAAAATATTCAGTTTAGGTTGCAAAGCTCATTGTGAAAGGTCATTTGAGCTACTTTCTATGAATGAAGTGATTTAAATCAACCCCTGAGGTCTGAATGAAATGAAAGCAGGGGAGCAGAGGGACTGGCAGAGCTCCATCCATGCCACCAGATATCAGGACTCTTGGGTTGAGTCCAAGAGTCCTGGAGAGGGCACAGTCTGTTCCCCAAGTCAAAATATGTGTTTGTGTGTGTGTATTTGTTTTTTTTTGTATGTGTTTCTGTTACATCACTTCACTGTTTTCAGTATAATCACTCACCTTGCTGTGAGCAGTTGTCCTCATGAGGACCAAATGTCCAATCCTGGAGGCGGACTCTCATAACTAGAGTTCTGGTTGGAGGCAAGGCCTGAATTGAGATTAGGGTTATGTTTATTGATTAGGCATTTCTCAATCATTGTTGGTTTCTGTGAAAGGGCGACACGGATGTTGCTGCACCTTTAGCATGCCCTCCCTAGCAGGACCAGGGGTGAGAGTAAGCCGGTACGCTCTGGTACTGTGGACCACTAAAAGATTCAGCTGCGGTAGCAGGAAGATGGGAGAGCCTACCAGCTTTAAAACCCTCATTCAGAACCAGTCAGGGTCACACTCTAGGTCAGAAAATAGATCCGCTAGCAGTATACAGTCTTGAAAACTACTTTGTCCATTTAAAAATTCCTTTTAACTCACCCGAAATAGTTCCTGAACTGTCTGTTCTGTGTTTTATTCATGCTGGATGGAGCATGTAACCATTTAATGTAGATATTAAACAGTGTACCACACGTTTAACATCTTTATGTTCATTGCTAAATGTCCCAATTTAAATCAGTAGGAGAGTAAGCAGTTGTGTTTTGTATTATTTACGATACAGAACGACTCGGAAAAAAAAAAACTACCTACGAGCTAATGACGGAGATTTCCCTTAGCAGTATGTGAGCGGTTGCTATGGGGATCGTGCATTTGCTTTAATGCACTGGAATGTTTTCCACACTTTAAAATTTTTGCTCGTGACCACATGATCTGTTCTTAGAGACTTGATTTCTGGATGTTTATCAAGGTTTCAGTTAAAAGAACTAGTTTACCATAATGTCAAGTGTTTTTAATTCCCGCCTACTCCACAGGCCTACAGGTAGCCTTCAGTAAAATATTCAAATTAATTTTGGTTTTATTTGTTTGGGTCGTTGACTTGCATGAAGTGAGAGAGAGATGGTAATAGTACCGGCAAGAATTTAAAACTACTTTCACCTCTGAGATGGACCAAAACCAAACTCTCAAGGCAGAAATTTTAAGACTTTGTCCTGCAAAATAAGTTGGACATGGTCCATCATATTCTTTATCTTGGATTAAAAAAAAAAAAACATCAAAGTGCTAAAAAACAACAAAAAAGCATAATTAACAGAACTCAAGCTTTAGACATGTTTTTGCATTAATTCATTCTCTGCCTCATATGGACTGTTAGTTTCACTATATGGAGACACCTTTAAAACCTGAAGATGGGATGGTGTGGTCATAAAGAGTTGGACATGATCAGCAACAATAATCAGCCAGGCTGTGGTATTTAAATGCTCAATTGGTACTAAAGGGACCAAAGTAAATATCCTCCAAACCAGCAGCAGTCTGAACTGTTGATACAAGGGAGGATGGATCCATGCTTTCATGTTGTTTACACCAAATTACAACCCTACCATCTGAATGTCGCAGCTGAAATCAAGTCTCATAAGACCGGAGTGTTTTTTCAAATCTTCTATTGTCTAATTTTGGTGAGTCTGTGTGAGTTGTAGCCTTGGTTTCTTGCTCTTAGCTGACAGGAGAGGTGCTTATTTGAGTTACTGTTGCCTCTCTATCATCTCAAACCAGTCTGCCCATTGTCTTCTGACATCAGTGAGGCATTTCGTCCACACAACTGAATTCTCAAAACCGTACAAAAAGTGGTAACCAGGTTAGCCGTCCAGCTGGGTGCTGAAGTCAGTGGAAGCTGGGACCATGTTCCCGGATAAATAGGTAACAACACAGAGGATATCTCACAAGCAGTTGTTGCAATCGGAGAGCCGAATTACTATATGTTTGGTGGAATGGGGGGGTTCCGTGGTGTACCGGCTAGAGAACTAGCAACCGGAGGGTCGCCGGCTAAATCCCCGCCCAGTACCAATGATGCGGGCAGGGGGAATGTCCGAACTATCGCCTACCCACATCCATGGATAAGGTGCCCCTGAGCAAGGCACCCGAAACCCCCACCTGCTCCCCAGGCACCACACCGCGGCAGACCACCTGGGTCCAGCAGCCCAGATGGGTCAAATGTGGAGAAGGATTTCCCAATGGGGGATAAATAATAGTGAATCAAAAAAAAATTTTTGGTTAGATTTTGGTGTATGAATTCACTTCCAGCTGAAAAAGTCATGGCCATGAATTATCCAACCAGACTGTCTTTATGTCCATTGTTATAAATGCTGTCATTCTGTCGCTGAGATATGCAAAATCTATCCTTTGGTGCCACGGCTGCAGATGAACTCTGAGAACGAGCACTGCAAAAATCATTATGAAACGTTCACTTATGAACAAGCAGCAAGGTCATGAGGACTCTAGAGATGAGGAGATGGACAATTCAAAAAGTAAGAGACTCACATTTGAGACTTTACTTTACTTTGGCCTTTTAGTGTATTCACCATTTTACTTTGATTTAATAGCTCTTTGGATTTGTTAAGGTATTAAAACTGCCTACGTTAAGACATAACTGCTCAATTTAGGCACTAATGTCTAATTTCAGTGATTTAAAAAAAAACATGTAATTGTGTTGTTGTTGACCACTTTAAAGGGGGTCTATGTCATTTTCAAGAAGGAGCTTGAAAATGAGCTGCGGTTTGAGAGGTTAAAACACTGTTGCATGACATCAGTCCAGTGCATCTGATAACTATGCAGAAATACGTCTACTCTGTTGACCAGCTCTGTTTGTAACAGATGCCCAACGTTACTTTTGAGCCACTTTTATTTCTCTTGCAACTGCAGGCTTGTTGCTTTGCCGTCTGCACAATGTCCTTCATTTTGTCTACAACCAGATACTCTTGAACCCAAAATGTGGAAACAAGTTTGACCAAACGTTCACTTTTGAGCAACCTGAAGGGCACCAAGAAAACCAGTCAGTAAATGCATCATACATATAACACTTGCACTGACAAGATTAGACCAGGACAAATTAAAGTTTATCTATAATTTACAGGACATGAGGCCAATGGTTGTAAATGCAGACTTTTATTAACATGCCAACTACTTCGTTGGTACCCTTCCATAAAAAAGAATTTGTGTGTTTCCCTGAAACAACTCGAAATTTAAAAAAAAAAAAAGGTTAATGGCATCCGTCATTATTATGTTTGAAAGAATCTGGATTTTGCTTTTGATTCTAATGAATATTTTACATAATAAGCCAAATGAAAATGTCAATGACAGAAATTAAACTTAGCTGAATATTTACGCAACCTTTAGCAATAATTACTCTCAAGAGAGACTTCTACATCTGCCAACACACATTTTCTGTTCCTCCTGAACAAACTACTCTGTCTCCTATCACACTGCAGTTTTCACTTCTTTCCATAGACATCCAGCAGGAGTAAGAATTAAAGAATCATTTAAAACAATTTAAATAAATTAAATTCAGTTAAATGTTTGTTTATTTTATGTCAGCCATTCTTGTTGTTTTTAAACCACCTGATTGGCAGCTGACTTTCCTGATACTGGGCAGTGCCAGGAAACATTTAAATACCTAATCCTAATATTACTCTGCAAACATGTCTAATCAGCCCAAAACACCATTCTTCCAGAAATGTTGTGTCATGACTATAAGGCATTGATTTATTATGGTTTTATGGTTCGAATGTTCTAGGGTACGTTGTGCTTTGGCATTTTTGGTTTGTTTGTTTTTTTAGTTATAGTGAGTCTTGCATTGTTTTCTTGTACATCTTGTGCTGCAGTTAACTTTACTTCCTGCTTTATGTTTGATAATCTGTTTCCATGTGTGGTTTAGTTTCGCTTTACGTCCCTGGTTTTCACCGGTGTCTCGTCAGTCCTTGACCCTACATTTTGGCTCGTCCTTCCCGTCCTCCTTGCTGGTCCGTTTCCACAGATCATCCCGGTTCTTTTACATCCTGTTATCAACCTGATTTCTACTCTTGTTGCCTGTTCTGTGTTTTTATTTTCTGTTTGTGGGTTATCTTTAGCACCTCCAGCAGGACAAAATAAATGACTTTTGTTTAAAAAAATATATCTTTTTTACTCTTCCTGGTTTTACTGCGTCACTTACTAAAGAATGCAACGGTTGCCTTTAAAGCAACGCTGTAACCTTTTCCCCCCTTAAAATCATATTTTCAAAAGCCTTGAAGTGTTTGACTTTTATTTGGATGAATGGAACCAGGATGTGCGACAGCCTTTCATGAAAAAACAGCTGGGGATCGTTGCCAAGAGACCCCCACCCCCCCGATCCTGTATATTATGAAGCGAGTACAGATGATAGATTGATGGAGTTGCTCTATATAACTTTGTGATCCAGCCAGCATGTCACAAACTAACATCAATATCTCTTTTCCTAAGAGGCCAGCTGACTCTATTCTCCTTACGTTTCGATGTAGCAGAGGTGTCAAATCAAAGAGCGACCTTTAATTTAATCACTTTTTATGTGGGGTGAAGCGTTGTTTCAATGCTTCATTCCAGAGCAACAACAAATTTGTCCATGTAAGCACAGCTACATATAAACAACAAGAAAATTACTAAAGACAGGACAAATATTTGAAACATACTTAATATAAGCAACAATTAGGAACTAGCAGATGACAAGCTGGCACAGAACAGGCCCAAGGACATTCACAAGCATGCATCGGGATCTACTTATTGAAACAGATCTCACGTCTCACAATACAGTTAAATAACAGCAAATGTTAACAGAAAGGAAGGGAAATGTTTCCATAACAGCAAGCCAATTCAAAATCACTGGAGCAAGTAAGAAAAGCACAACCCTGCAACTATAACATGTACCACATCCTCTAATACGGCCCAGTGTCCCTCTTCCACGCCTCATCAAGGCAATCAATATTACAAAACAATTTAAAATTGATCTGTCCATCAATTTAAATGTAAAGAGAAACCCTCCCAAAAACCACTTACAGAAAATGATAAAATTAAAAAAAACAGTCCTTTTAAAAGTAAACAGGCTATGATATGAAAACCTATTCAGACATAACTGAGAAAACTTGTTAACCAATGTATAGACATTAATATCTTGTACATTTGGATTCAAATATAGGTTTCATGTTGTAGCTACTTCACGCTGCACGTGGCTAAACACTCATATAGATAGCCATGTCAGTGGAAGCTGAAAATATTAAAACACAAATAAAAATAATGCCAAACTTCTGTAATCTTCTTCTTTTACAGTAACAGTTCTTCACTCGCATAGTATCTCGCCGACTAAACGGGTTTATTATCTTAATTTAAAAAGGACTTATTATCAGACAATATAAAACATGCTGTATTTCAGATAATATTATCCACCTCAAACAAATCTTTCCCTCCGGGTTGTACCAGCAGCTGCTGCACAGACCTGCAGGTCGATCCCAGACAGAAGAGAGAAGAGGAAACCAGGTGGGCATAACAGTGCTTCATTCTCCTTATTTTTTATTCCGTGCATCTCAATTACACAGTGTGAGACTCAATAATTTTGAGGTGTCATTAATCATGTTGGCACGGTCTTTCAGGCAGCGTGCCATCATTGTGGAAGTTTTTCATTGTGAGTATGGAATACCAAAATAAAGCACTTTGTACAATCTGTAATGCAAAAATAAGCCACAGAACAACAACCAAAACATTTCACTTCTAACATCTAACAACTCCAGCAACTTAATCCATCACTTAAAACAGTATCACCCTCCTGAGATTGCCCAGTGTTTCGAAACAATTCATTTCATCAGCAGCTTATAGAACCACCGTCAGGAACATTAATTAATGTATGACTTTACTGCTGCTTCGTGTGATTGTGGAGGAGTTTTCACACATTCTTCTTTATAACGTTAGTTCACTTAATTAAGGTCTGGAGACATTTGTCCATGCACAGGCTCCTCCACCACATTTACTATCAAGCTGAGGTCTTGACTTTGACTGAAGCTCTGAAACACCTTGATTTTTTTTCTTGTTTCAGCTACCCTGCTGTAGATTTGCTGCTGTGTCTGGGTTCATTGTCCTGCTACATGACCCGGTTTCAGCCAAGCTCCTGTTGCACAAATGGATTGTAGTCGAGAATACAGAGGAGTTCATAGTTTATATCCAGGTCCTGCCTGTGAATTTTAATATTTAACATACTAACTAGAGTCTAGAAAGCCTGAGTTGTAGCTCTAAGGGTTTTGGGGTTGTTTTGTTTGTTTGTTTTACATTTTCTCTGAACATTGTACGGTTGAACATTAGGATGAACTTGGACGTCCACTATGGCAGATTGGCAACTGTCCTGAATGTTTTTTTCTATGTGTGAATCATTGATCTGTCTATATAATCATTTCTTACACTTCCCAAATCATTGCTTATGTCTTTCCTTCTTGGTGTTGTGTTCACACACACCTGAAAGATCAAGACCAGAAAACTGCCAAAACATCTGCTTTTGTAGAAACGTGCACGGCTTCTGATGATCAATCAACAAGCAATGATGAGTATCATCTGACCCTCTGAAATTTTCTAAATAAATAATAATAATATCTGTGTAATGCATTTTACTGAATGGTTAGAATAAATGATTAAGGTGACTGTATGTGCTGAGTGGTAAATCCTTGGAAATGAAAGAGGATGTACTCTGTTTTTATATGACTTTACATATCAAAAAGAGAAGTGAGAGCATCAAAAACAACTGCGGGAGCTCCCATTTGGAGTTGTAATGTGATAAAGAAACTAAGATCACTAATTTGATGGAAGATAACAGTCAAGCCAAGCCAATGTGCATGAACTGAGAATTTGATAGTTTGATTAGTATTAATTATACTGAGACACTAGCCACTGAGAAGGCAACTAGTCATTTAATTGAGGTGAAAACTTGTGAGTAATCCAGCAGCTGGCTGGCTCATTGTACGATGTACACGATGAAATTTTTCCAAACCACTAAGTAGGTTTGGGTGGTAGTTGTGGCAACACATTGAAACCGTTTCAATTTCAGCATTTAATATCTCTTTTGTGGGTGCCTATGGCTCCTGAGGGCAGGTTGCAGACCAGTCAGAAGTTTCCTGCTTCGGTCCGTGGCTCTTCCTGTGTACATTTTAAAGTGGGAAGCTACTGAACCGCTGTTGTACTTCATGCAACATTAGCGTGGTTAAAAATGATTGTTGTACCCACATAAAACTTCAGATTCAAAAGTGAAGCCTACTTCTGACTTCACTGTCACCATCCAAGAACACTGAGTTTTCATAGTAATGAGTAGCAATTAAAATGTCTGGGGAGATTCTCATGAGTGGGAAGGAAATACGGGTAGATGATGGAGACACGCTGGATATTCTGCAGTTTGGTCACAGTTTCTATTTACTGAAGACATTTTTTTTATCCCTCACTGAATCACAGATGTTTCTCTAAACTTCCCCTGTTACTTCTTGTAACTATCATTCTGCTTTCATAAGTTAACAAAAAGAAAAAAAGAAATCCATTATCGTTCATTTTGCTGTCTGATGTTGTTTACTTACAGTGCCACTCCACACACTGCATGTCACCCTGAACTCAGCAGCTAAATGACCACAAATGCAGTAAATGCACTAAAATCTTCAACAGAATTTGTCGACAGCAAAGAGCAAGTGGTGCGTCTGTGTATAGGGGGATGGGAGTGTCAGGGGCAGCCCTCTTAGTTTAAGCGACTATAACATTTAAGCTTTGAAGAGCCTACAGATTTGATCTTTTCCTCTTATAAGTCACTGACTGGCTATACACTTGTTATGATCAGTCTTTAAGGGATAAACGTACATAGCAGTGAGCAGCCCTGTGTGTAAAACTGAGAATGCAGCTGAACATTAAACAATAGGCCACCGTCCATCTCTGTCACAGTCTCTGGGGAGTGTGTGTGTGCGTGTGTGTGCGTGTGTGTGTTATGCATTTGTGGGGATATAGAACCAAGCTGCTTGTTCCATGTGTCTCTGTTGACCCTGTAATTGACTGTTGACCTGTCCAGGGTGAACCTGGCCCTCAGATGGCAGCTGGGATCAACTCCAGCCCCATGATAGTATGATGAAGCAGGTGTGGATGGATGGAAATGGTGGCAGAGCAGGTTTACATGTGCCCAAGGGTGGAGTAAACCCAGAAAAGACAAAGCAAATGCTACACAGTGAAGAATAATCAAAGAATATGTTTGTTTGTGTCTCTGCTGATGTGACTACAATCCCTGCTCTAATAAAAAGTTGTGACACTGTGTTCAAACTAAATCAAAGCAAATTCAATGGTTTGCACATGTAATAAACCCATATTGTGTTTGTAATAGATGAAATAAAATATATCAGATGCTGAAAGTGAGATATATTACCATTTCACATAAAATGTTACTTAATTTTGAAATTGATGTCAGGAGTAGCATGTCTTACAGAGGTTGGGACAAAAGGCTGTAAAAGCATGTGACAAAAAAAACAAAACAACTTTTGCATCTTATTAGTAGTTTAGAGTATGAATGTGCAAAAAACTGCACCTACAACTTCTGAAAGTTGTATGATGGTCATCGGTGTCAAGTTGCAAAGGTTTTGGATATCTTACAGTCTGTGATATCATCTAAAGGTTCAGAGAATCTGGAGAAATCTCTGTGTGTATGGGAAAGGAAGGTTTCTGAAAATGACACATCAATGCTGAAAGGTATATAAAGGTTTGAGAGCTTATGGGCTTATGACATTTGCAAATCATTGTATTGTGTTTTTATTCACATTTTAACCACATTGTAACCATACATTTTCTTTACATTTATTTTCTTTTATTTTATATCCTTGGGCTTGTGTATAAAGCACATTTGCCTTTGTGTTTTCAAAACACATAAATGAGTCATGAGGTTCATGGGTCGAGGCAGGCACACCGCTGAATAGATCCTCAGTGAAATGCAGCACCGTCTGAATGAAAGTATCTCTTATCAGGATGGAGTGGCAGCAACAATAATTCTATTTGTTGAGATTTTTATTATATGTTTCCTGTGTGAGAGATACTGTTCTCTTGATCTGACTAGCTTGCGTGTACGATCATCTGCTTCGTCTTTCACAGCTACATACAGACTGATGAGGTTTTAGTTTAAACTTCAGTTGGGTGAAAGATTTACAAGGACGCACATATACATTTTATACATTTAATGCTTGATTACACTGACTTTTCCTGTCATTTATGTTATTTTTGTGGATTTCTAATACCATGTGCTAATCAGAACATTTCTGATTATAACAGTGATCTAGTATTGATGACTGTAATTTGATAAGTTCAGACTTTAACTCTTTGATGCACATCTTATTTTTAGCTTTTAATTATTAGATATTTTAGCCTTTTTCAGGCATACTATTGATGATACATGCAAGGCTGTGCATTTTTGAGTGTTCTTAGTTTCTTTTATGTGTTTTTCATCTGTAGACTATTGTTTTTTAAACTGTAAGCATATATATAATAATAGTTAGTGCCGAGGCCTGGCAAGAACCTCCTTTTAAAATAATAATAATAAAGTTGGATATATATGCAATTTAATCTTGTAGAAGATGTCAGTTTTCTTGTGCATAAGTGCCAGTGATAGTGAGCGTGAACTTCACCAGCCCTGTTTGACCATCTAACCTAACACACATTATTGACTACACTGTATAGATGAATGTATGGAGGTTTGTGTTGTGATCTGCATGTGACTCTCATATTCACCAGAAATAAAGCCGTCCAGCAGTCAGACATAAAGCAGTGGTGTTGATCTTCAACTCTTACTCAGCATCAACCAGTGACCACAACCAGTCTAACAGGCTGGATCACAGCTGGTGCTGGTGTGTTTACCAGATTCAACAGAAAAGAAACAAAAAAACAACCCAGAATCCAGGAAAGGCACCAGCCAGGACATCCAGTGTACACCTGCTGCACCGCAGATACCGAACGAGGGCTGGAAGATGGGGGAGATGATGGGATAAGGCAGCCCAGGAAACCAGACAATGTTTCAGTGGCTTTTTTCCAAAAATGTTTAATGGGTGTGCAGTTCCACGTGGTATATGTATCAGAGGTGTTTGGTGAGCAGTATGGACAGACCTTTGATGTAAAACCCATTTTGAATATTCTTTGTCCAGTGTAATGAGTTCTAGAGAGGGTTTTATATTTAATGCTGTGTAAGTTTGCAGTGTTAGTCATAAAATAAATATTTTTTTATAGATTTGAGTCCACAATTCACTACCAGGAGCAACAGAGAGGTCTTTTTTCCCATTTTATAAACGGGAGAGATGTAGTTTTATCTGAGCGAACTATTATTTTGTGTATGGAGAGACGTTTTTTTTGGAAGAGGCATTTATTGACTGTGTTTCTGCAGGAGGAAGATGCAGATTGGTCATTCTTATTGAAATTTAAGCTTGAAATGATGATTTCAGTTGTAAATATACCATGAACTGATTGTTCCTGATGCCGCACACCCAGACCAAATAGGAAAGTGAAACCAGACCATTGGATTAAAAGATGTATTCCAGATTCAGCCCATATGTGGTTTGTTTGTTTTATTTATTTATTTGCTTACAACGTCAGGGTTGTTCCAGATGGGAGTGAAATTAGAAGTAGCAAAAGTTGAGTTCGACATGAATGACTTTTATTGGGATGACTGAGATCTGCGCTGGTTTTTTGTTGTTGTTGTTTTTTTTTTCTAACAAAAGTGTGTCTTCAATGTCCAACCAGGTGATGTCTGACTCACTGGGTGAGTCCACCTGTAAATATACTGAAGCTGGTTTGCGAGAGAATAGTGGTAGAAATGTGGGGCTTCTAAGCCTCCCTGAGATTACAGTTTTTGTAAAGTAGCTTGTTTAATCCTTGATGTTTAATTCGTCTAATAGAATTTGATAATAAATTAATCTAAATATTTAAACCATAAAACTGTGGGTTGAGTTGGAATCACTGAGAATAAATAGTTTATTTTATGCAGAATTGTGTGTCTGTGTACGTGTGCAGACTGAGTGTGTGTAGGTTTAGGTGTGTCAACGTGTACATGTGTTAATGTAAGTTGATGTCAGTGTGTGTGTGTGTGTGTGCATGTAACAGACACAGCACAATGAAAGCCATACAAATACACAATTAACAAAAACAAGACATGAAACTAAGTGAAATGATATGCAACAGTCCAAAGATAAAATACATGAGAGGTGAGTGAGACACAGGTGTAATAATATATGTAGAAGAGGGGAGGAGGTAAATAGGTATAATGGGAGAATCATGTTAGTTTTGAAATCCCTGTATCCATATACCAGTGTTGAAAGAGTTAGGACAGCCAGGGGGTAATATCCTTATTTTTGTACAGATTTCCAATGTATAGCTTATCTGTAGAAATGACGGCTCTCTTACCTTTCTGGGTCATCTGTCTTCAGACGGGGAAAAACTGCTTTTGTGTGTGGATAATTTCCTGTAGATATTGGTTGTTAATGGAGAAGTTTGCATCTTTCAGCTGTTTTCCTTTTTGCTTAAGCAGTTCTTTCTGCTTAAAATGTTCAAATTTTGCGACACTGGGTCTGAGTCTGGTGGTGTTGGGTTGGCGGGAGTCCCAAACAGTGGATGTGGTAGAAGGTAATCTCTATGACGGTTTCAGCAGAGAGTTTGAGTTGTTTTCGGGCTAGTCTGTGGGTGTCTCAAATTATGGAGAAGATCAGGTAACCCTTTTTTTTTAGACTGCTGTCAGCGATGTGGACTAAAATGCTCATTTTAAAGACCATACACACAAAAATGTGCATGTTGAAATCCATTCATATCACAATTTTTGGTCCATTTGATCAAATTTTAGTATGATTCGGGTTAGGGTTATATGCTTATTTTAAGTTTTTTTTTCTTTCTTTAACTTTTTTTTTTTTGTTACAAACAAATTTGTGGTAAACCAGCATCTTGAATTTCCCTGATGAAGAATGTATTTTGTATTGAAATGAATTGAAACAGTCATCGTCATACATACCACATATTGATTAATTTAATAATCAAAACCTTTAACCCTTAAATTGCCAAGTTTTTGTTATGAAATTTCATTTTATGGTCTAAAAAAACACAATAATTGATATATTTTCAATGTACTTCAACCAAGCTGATTATTGCAGCCTAATACATGTGACAGATTATCAAAAAACATTTATTTATATGCATTATTCATTTTTGCTCAATGTCCAACATTCATGTTAAAGACCCTGTAACACATTTTTCTCTTCATAGAAATCCATTCAAATGGCTTTTTTTGACCGGTTTCTTAAAAAAAAGTATAAAACATGCATCTTCTCATTTCTCCGCTTAATTTGAGGCCTGGGGCTTTAAGTTTGTGTTCTGGGGGATTTTCTCCATGTGCCATGTTTTGTACTTTTTACTAGAGCTGGATCAAAAATTGTGATATGAATGTGATATGAATTTCAAAGTGAACATTTTTGCGCATAGGGTCTTTAATGTGAGCATTTTAGTTCACGTTGTTTACAATAGTCCGCTAAAAATGCACAACCTTGCATGTATAATATGACTGGAAAGTAAATTATTAAATATGCTATTAATTAGAAGCCAAAACCACAAAAATGTACTTGGGGTTAAGGGTTAAATATTTGGAAAATTCAAATTCAATTGTTTGTTTTTTTAACAAAAAAAAAACAAAAAAAACAACAAAGATTTGTCTGAAAAAACAGTTTTAAGTTCAAAACAGTTTTATAGCTTGTCTTTGTTACGATCACATATATATGCGAAGAGAATTGAATGTATTTTTTTCTTTCTTTTTTGGGGGGAAGATGCATTAAAGGGTTAATACTTTATAATAGTAAAGCCAAGTATTTGTTTACAGGGGTGGTGGAGTCGCTCCAGTGGGGCGGGGTGTGGCTAGTCTATCAACCAATCAGCATCAGGCTTGACGTGAACAGGCGCTGCACGGGCGGGACTTGTTGCTTCGTCGGCCAATCAGCGTCGACCCTTCTTTATGCTGGGCGAAGTTAGCGTTCGGGTGGCAGTCTGGTCCACAGCCACGATGGATGCGCTGCCGTACCTCCTGCTCGTCCTGGCTTTCGGGACAAGGATACAAGAAAATACTGGTAAGAGCGCCTCTGTGGGAGGAAAACCTGGCAGTGTGGTTTTGTTTGTTTTTTCTCGGGGAGTTCGCCCCCCTCTGTTCCGGGGAGCTCCGCCAGAAGAAGCTCTTTGTTGAAGAAGAAGCCCCAAAAAGAGTGTTGTAACTAAGATGGCGCAGGGTCTGCAGCCAGCTCACTCCTGTCTGTATGTCTGAAGAATGTTTTATTGTCTGAAGGAGAGGGGAAAAAGAGAGTGGGTGGATAGCTTTAGGTAACTTTACGCTGAAAAATACATGTTGTTTTTTGGAGTCGGTGTACAAAGTCCAGATTTTAGTGGCAGCTTTTGAACTCTGCCAACAAAGAGCACCGGGGTGCGTTCCAGTGTAACAGCCGTTAGTTCTGCTACTTGGCAGCATAAGTGGGTAAATGTTTGCATTTTGTCAAGAACCAGTCGTCCGTTTACCTTGTGAGGGAAGCCGACAAAGACATGAATGCCTCTGTTGTTTCCTTTTGAGGCGGCTGTTTGTAACTTGGAAACTATTTCTTAATGACTGATGCTCCGGCGGTGACATTGTTCTGGGTGGATGTGTGAGGTTTTGATGAAGTTTCAGTGTTTTTGTCGCTCTCGCGACCACGTTTATCTTCTATGTGCTGGTCTACTAAGCAGTTTATTGTGTCAATTGTGACCGGAACTTACTGGATGTCTGAAAATGGCTGTTATCGGTTGCTTTTTTTTTTTTTGTTAAGTTTTAGTTTAGGTCGAACTTAAAGGTGTTTACTTTCTTGGACATAACAGAGTTTCTGCCTTTAGTGATCATCCTTCTGTAGCATTGATATTCTCTTATGTACACTAGCTAAAGGACTAAAGATCATTTCTTGTCCTTGTTGCCTGTTGTGTTTCGTTCAGACAGGAGTTGTGTGCATCGTAGTGGTTGTGGTTTTAAATGAGCAGGGTTGAATTTCCACGTAAACGGTGAATTGGTTTATTGTTCTGATCTGCGATTCGCCTGCTGTTGTTCTCTACTGCATTTTCTTTTTATTTTCGTTTTCAAGTGGAACTATTAAATTGTGGTTTTTTTTCTTCTTTTTTTTTCTTTAAGCAACCAAACGCCAGCACGTGATTGCTGCAGGAGGATGTTTCTCTCATATGAGCAATCAGCCCACTGTGTGTTTTTATTTTCGTAGTTTTCGCAGACTCACGCATTTTTCTTTGTGTGACATTCCTTTGTGTTCAGAGAGGGAGAGGGAGTGAGCGAGAGAGCCTCATCTTGAATGGAGGAGCAGGATTTTTCAACAGGAATGCATGAATGCACCCCCCCTCCACATCCCAAAAGCGTGGTTGTCCTCACATACCCCATCGCTGCTCCAGATGCAGGCTGGATATTAAATTGATATGTTGGCTCCGGGACACACAAGAAGGGAGGGAATTCTGTTTTTCTTTGTCCAGCAATGAGATTGTCATGGTGGGGGTCTACGCTTAGAGCTGGATCATTTACATTTGAAAGGAATCCAATATTCTAGATACGGATAATCTCACAATGGGAGTAGTGGGGAGATCCAGTGCATCCTCAAACATTTCAGCTGTAATGTTAGCGACATGGATAAATGAGCGGGCAGTGGATTAGACCTCCACAGAACGACTGATGCGATTGGACAAGAAAGCATCGTCACTGACAGTTCTGCTCGTCACATTTCTGTCGGCACCACACCCCTGCAGCTCAAACGCGTTACCTCAGTGCCATCCGCACACACCACTCATACTTTCCTCGTCCCCCCCAGCTCAGTTGGCTCTGTGACCACATTTTTTCCTCCCCGTGCTTCACTCTTCTTGGGGTGCCCCCCCAAAACACTAGAAAATATTCAGCTTTTTAAAAGATGCGGCACTGCTGATGTTTAGAATAGCCAAAAATTAGGACAGGTGGAAATGATGCAGATCCAGTGCTTGTTTTAAAACTCCAGTTTTGCATTTTAGTCTGGGTGGAGAGAGATCTTTAAAAATGTTGATGCAGGCACTAACATTTACATTTAGGTTTAGTTATCTCATTCATGCTTTCTTCACAGAGTGGTTTTCTGGAGAAACATTATCAGCATTTGTTTCAATTCCCAGGATTAAAGCATCCTACTACCTGCATGTGCAGAAGAGTTAATCAACCCATTTGCTTCATTCCTGTGTCCAGTGACCATATCAGTGAAGTGTCATAGAGGCATGACGGTGTTAGAGGTTGGTTATTTTTGAAAACTTTCCTGAAACTGCGTTATGGGTGGAGAACTTTGAAAATGAAAAAGAATGGCTTAAGGGTAGTGTTGATGCTAGAGTTTGAAGTAAATGGCCACATTTGGCTGCTATAATTGATATGTATGTCAAGTCAGCTGTCAAGGGAGACTCCAGATAAACCCAGAGAGCTAAAGTATTGAATGTATATCCCTGAATGTGGTCCATGTGTGTATATATATGTATGTGTGTA
>JBAMYA010070254.1:0-25565 GCA_037176975.1 Arrhamphus sclerolepis
ACAGGGATCTACAAACCTACTCACTCCTCTGTTAGCCCCACACAGGGATCTACAAACCTACTCACTCCTCTGTTAGCCCCACACAGGGATCTACAAACCTACTCACTCCTCTGTTAGCCCCACACAGGGATCTACAAACCTACTCACTCCTCTGTTAGCTCCACGCAGGGATCTACAAACCTACTCAGTCCTCTGTCAGCTTACTACAGTCGATCTGAACCATCACGTTGTCTGTCTGGACTATCAAAACATTTGACTTTCATCCGGTCAGTATGTATCCTGGCTTCAGGGGGTCTGTTACAGCCTTTCCCAGCTGTCATCGGGGTAGAAGGTGGAGGTACACCCTGGACAGATCACCAGTCAGTCACAGGGCAAGACAGTGGCAAACAGCCACACACACATCCACTCACTGCTATGGTCAATGTAGAATCACATCAGCTTAATATGCATGTTTTTGTAATGTGGGAGAAAACTGGAGGACCGTAAGAAAGCCCACACAGACAAATGGAGGAACATGAAACTTCACATAGAAGGGATTTAAACCAGAATCTTTTTGCTGTGAGGCAACAGACTTGCGATGATTTATATCCATTTATCCATTAATCATAAAATAACTATATAATTAAACAAATAGAAGTCATGTGTGATTTTTATTTGTTTATACAAAATTTCTTTCTTTTTATAACCATTCATACAAGCTCCTTTGACACAAGGGGTAAAGCAGAGGAAAAATCTGTTTTTCTTTTCCAAGCAAAAAAAAAAAGAAAGCTTCTTCTCACTTGCCACCTGTTGTGTCGTCTTATTTCACTGTAGGTTCATGCATAAATGATTAAGGCCAGCATGCCTGAAGGTGTGACTCCTTTACTCTGATTAGCAGTGTATGAATCCAGCTCCAGAAATAGTCAAACTTCAGATATTAAACTAAAAGGCTTTAATTAACAAACTACAGCCTGCTGCATCCAAGGATGGTTTTAACTGTTTGTGTAAACAACAGTGGGAGATGCAGCTAAATGGTCATTGCATAGACAATATTAATCAGTATTAGAATAGTGTAAACTGTAAACTTCACAGAGAAGAGATGCATGTAAGTGGTATTGCACAGTCAATAATAATGATGATGATATGAAATAAACATGTCGGGACTGTTACCCCACAACAACTGTCACAAAATGTGAGATTAGGTAAATGGAACTCAGAGTTGAGTTTTTGATGTACACACACTGTTGAAGTTGAAGCTGGGTCATGGATGAGGTTTTCTGTATGCATTAATAATCTTAAGGAATATGATTCTTTCAGCGGTGAAATTATGTGACAAGTGAATCATTTTCTCTTCACTTGTAGGTCATCAGGACCACTGGTTTTATGAAAGGGCTGTATGAAGAAAATGAGATGAAATCAGATAGTGTAAAGGTAAGTTATTTCTCTGTCACACCTGGTTTCCTTCTAAACAGAAATTATATAATATATATATTATATAATATATATATATATTTATACATAAAATAAATATGTGTGTGTGTGTACTTGTTTTCCATGTTGAAAAGCAAACTTATTTTCTTGAGATCAGCCTGTGATGCACTGCACAGACTTGAAGAGTGTTGGTGTGTTGGGTAATCAAACACGCTGCCTGAGTGAGAAGATCTGGCCCTGGATGAATGAGAGGGTTTGTCAAGGTGTCAGAACTCAAGTCTGCTGTTTGCTAATTGATGCCAGATTAATACTGGATGAGAAGATGCTCCATCCTAAGTCTTCTCTTCTTACTTTAGATAAATATTTTTACTCTTTTAATCTTTCAGGGACTTAACTTAAGGGCAACATACTGGAATTTAAAAAAACGTTAATATTTTCTATAGTTTCATCCCATATACAGAATTGTAATTTTTTTTGTGCATTGTTGTAACTCTTATTTACAAGTTGATTAAACTCAAAAGTTTCAGTTTCATATCCGAAGCTTTTGTTCTTTTATACATTTTGCCATGTGATATATTATAGGAGAATTGTAGGAGATGCATTTCCGATTTGTTTGATAACCTTTCAGCATTATTATTTATTATAATAAATATTATAAACTCTGATTTGACCATTTTGCCTGGAGTTATAAAGGGTTAGTAAAAGCAGTAAAGCCTGGTGGGTTTTTTAAAAAACAAAAAAAAATGTAAAGAACTGAAATGCAACTCTCATGTTTCTTTTTGCGCATCTGAATACATTGTGTTTAATTATTAGACGTGATTATTTAAATTATTTTTAGAATTTCAAATAATAAATAATAATTCAGTTGTCTATGTGAGTGAGGGGTCAAATTTGGCCTAAAATGGATGGCAGAAGTCTTGTTAAAATTCATAACTGCTACTCGTAGCGTTTCAAAATTATGCTGCAGTTTATTAGGTTCTAGCACACATCCTGTGACGAGTCTCTGTCCAGTCTTTAGTCACCAGTGGCTTCACTCTTCAGTATAGATTCAGCTTGCCTGAGATAGCAGGAATAGGAAAATGAGATGTAGTACAAGCAGAATACACAGGATTAGTATGATCAAATAAGAATTATGAAAGGGAAAAAGGAGAATGGATACTTTTTAAGGCACTGTAAAATCAGATTTCTTTGATTTTTGATTTTGTCCTGACCTTACATTGGTTATGATAGCTTTTAGCAGAGAGATCAATAATATTTATTGATTTGGATCTTGCCATTTATTTATTTTATGTCAGTTGTAAAGTCTTTTCATTTGCTGTATGTGTGTATTATTGTCATTATTATTATTATTAGTAGTAGTATAATTGAATAAAAATGCAAAAGGAATAAAGACAGCAAAGGCCAGTCCATCATAACAGAATAACCAGGTGGTTCCACCAGATTTTAGCCCAAAGCCAAGGGGTTAGCAGTTGTTTTTAGCTGATGTATGACAGGCCTTTAGGGTTTATGGGTCATTTGTGTTTTTGTTTTTTCTGTTCTCCTTAATAGATTATAGGTGCTAATAGAGTAGGTGCATGTTTAAATGTCTTTCAACAACGTGTTTCAGAAATGCTCTCACTTATTGTTTAGGAAGATGTTGCAGCCCTTTATTTATTTATTTTTTGTTACAGAAGAAGCATTTGAAAAGGAAGAAAACCAGTTGGCTAAACATAAAAAAACTAAAATGGCTCATGTAGGACTTCATTTTTCAGCAGTCCAGAGCCTTTTTTTGTTTTCTAATGCATTCTGAGACTCTTTTATGACACAGCCATGTTGTAGGTGCAGCAGTATAGTTCTACATTGTCCTGTAAGACAGTCTGGATGATATATGTTGTTTTAAATCCTTCATTCTGCATTGATGGTGCCTTCTCATGTGTGAGAGGTGCATTGATGCTCTCTCCTACCATCACAGATGTTGATTTTAGGATTGACTGCAGATAACAGCGATGGTCCCTCTCTGAGCGCAGCACAGTTCTACTTCTGTTCATTTAAATAAATTTCAGTCAAAGGAAGACTTTCCATTTGTATTTCCAGCAACCTGGTGTTTAGTTCCTGAGCCCAAGCAAAGATGAATGCTGCAGAAAAAAAACCACTGTCATATCTTATTGATTATTTGTTGTGTCACTGATGTCCAGAATTTTTTTTGTGATTGAATATCTACATCGATTTCTTTGTTATTTCAGATTGTAAAATATCATTCTTAAATTCCTGATTTATTGGGTGGGACATAATGGGTTCAAATAATTAATATAAATGACATTTTAGATATTATACTTGACACATTAATTGTGGTATGTTTTTATTTTAGTCTGGGAGAGTCATTTTAGTTTTTGTATTTCCTTTTTCTAATCGTTTATCTTTTTTCTGTCTAGGAAAAGGACTCTAAAATGGCCTTTCTTCAGAAAGCAATAGATGTTGTGATGTTGGTGAGTGGTGAACCCCTGGCGGCAAAGCCTGCACGAATTGTTGCAGGTCATGAGCCTGAGAAAACCAACGAATTGCTGCAGGCCATCGCCAAGTGTTGCCTCAACAAGGTCTGTCTAATTGGGAGATTACACACACTAAAAAAAGATCAACAGTGTTTTTATTGTCTATTTGTTTTATTGTATGATGGAGTGGAGACTCTATAATGTGATGACACTACATAAAAACAGAATTCAGCATGTGTTATTTTTCAGATAAATTATAACACTGTAGCTGGTCAGGGAAAACTGAAATATTTTAATTGAACCCTGGAGATGGCATGTAAACTAATGAACTGATGTCTTGGGGATAGCCACCCTTTAAAGAGCACATAAACAGTTCTTGCTGATTTAAATCTAATCGTTAGACTTATGTAGTGTGAATGTGCTCTTACAACGACAGCTGGTTAAAGCTTAAAAAGCGATAGTACTTCTGGGGTTTCCTCTTGTATGAAATATATAGATATATGCTACATTTTCTTTAAAAAACAAAAACAAAACACAAACAATAATGTATCGCATATATGTAAGCTGCTTTTGATAATCGTTTTGTTTTCCATGTTTTCCCATGATCATATTTCTTCAAAGAGTTATTTACAGTTGAACCATCTACAAAACTCCAGTATTTGCTGGCTTTCAGTTTCAGGGCCTGACTGATAGTGATCCATTCTTGCTGTATTAGAGCCCTGAGTTGATCACATTTTTCTTTGCAATTGTTGTAATTCAGCTCTATTCAGCTCAATTTTGTTATCATCGTTGTTGTAACAAGATGCTCTCGGAGGACATTTTGCATTTTGATGATTTGTGAACTCTGTGTCACTTGGCAAAAATGATGATAAAGCAGTTCTGATCAAACCAATCTCATCGAGAACCTGTTCTCGATGAGATTGGTGCAGAAATTTACGAAATTTATTGGTGCAGAAATTTACGAATTACATTAATGTCAGGACTCTTGCATAGCAAAAGTTGATCTCCGGCAGGATTTGGCCCAGATATAAATATCCAGCACACAAGACTGAACTCTAGAAGTCTTAAAAAAAAAAAAAAAGAAGGATCTACACTGTAAGTATTAGCTCTTTAAACAAGCCAGATGTATTTGATGACAAAAGTCTTTTACTTATGAAGTACTTATAAATGCTCTTCAGTACAGAACCCTGGAAACACATGGAAAACATGATCTAGGAATACCGAAGCAGCAAAGTTTTCAGAAACCATCCTTTATATTTAACTGTGGAGCTTTCCTCTGCATTGTGTTACCATCCTTGTTTAATATCAAAACAACAACAGATGTCCAGTGATGAAGCAGTGAAACGAGTGCTTTCAGGGGAAAAAGTGGACCTAAAAACCAAGGCCAGCACGTCCAAGTCCCAGGGCAAGGAGAACAGGGAAGGACGTGAACGTCATCCGGACAGAGAGGTGAGTTCTTAGCCCCCCAAAACCCTCTACTTCCTCTCTTTCTCTGCTGTTCCCAATACTATATATGGTGCTCAATATATTTTATATGTTAGCATTTAGGCTTGTGATCGAAATACAGATCCTTTGTGCTAATACAAATCATTTTCAGGAGAAGAAAAAGATAACAGAGCGCAGTGGCAGCCGGGACCAGAAGGACCCAGACCATCCCAAAGAGAGAGAGAGCCGACACAGAAATGAAGAGAGGGAGCACCAGCGTGAACGTGAGCGCTCTGAAAAGCACCACCGCAGTGACCAAGACCACCAAGCCAAAGACCGCGACAAAGAAAAGAGTCGAGATCGGGAGCGGGACAAGGATCGAGACAAAGGGCGAGTCAGAGACAGGGACAAAGAGAAAGACAGGGAGAGGGATCGAGAAAGAGACAAAGACAGGGAGAGGAACAGAGAGAGAGATTCTCACAGAGATCGAGAAAGAGACAAAGAGAAGCGAAAAGACAGAGACAAAGACCAAGAGACAGACAGAGAGCGACACAAAGGTGGAAATGAGAGGAGCAGAAGTGGAGAAAGTGGCAACAACAAGGTATGCCACTTGACCTCTATCACGTCTTCCATGCTGGTAAAAATCCATTTTTTCACATTTATGTTTGTATTTAGATCAGAGAGTCGGAGGAAGCACAGCAGAAACCTGATTCAGAGGAGCTCAGCAGCAAAACAGCCAAAACTGTGCCAGCAGTAAGTTTTACCTTTCATCAGGCAGGTGATGCTCACAATAGTGGCTTTGATGATCCTGGATAATAAATCAGTCACTGAAGAAGCTAATAAAAATGCACACAAATTATAATAAATCCTAAATCGTTTTCTGTTGCTGTGTGTCTTATTCTTGCAAGGACCCAAAACCAGTTGAAGAGGTAAAAAGCTTCAGAGTGTTCAGTAGACAGCAGGCCTGCGTACTGAGGGCGGTGTCGTGTTTAAATGTTTGAATATTACGGTGGCTGTGACTGTCTTGCTTGGCTTTTGTTGCTTTGAGGTCTTGTGCAACACATTTTTTTCTTTTAACTGATAAATGTGATGACTTTGTGTGCATGATCACATGAGGCATAATATTCTGTTCCCTTCCTCTGCAGCTGGCAGAAGTAGTTGAGAACCAGGTAAGAACTGGCTCTGCAGAGAACGAATTAACCGTGACAATGAAAAAAAAAAGTCATTTGTCTGCACTTTGATGAATGGGTGTACTTCTACTTTTTTGATTGGTCCTGTAATACTTACGTTGTCCGTTGTGAAATAATTAGTCACTAATTTTGATGTTTTGATTTGGGATGAGCATTTATTCCACCTAACAGCTCTCATTTTTCACCTTTACTCAATTATTTTGCACAATGTCTTCATGCTTCTTTTTTTTTAACTGGCTGGTATTTGAAATTTTCTTCCCTTGGCAATTGCTCTCTTTGCCTTCTGTGGTTTTCTTTCCAGAGGGAAGCTGCCTCTGCTTAGAGGCTTAGAAAAGACTTGTTTGCTTCAACAGTAAATGTGTGTTTAACTCTTCTTGGCCTTAACTAATGATCTTCAGATGCTTTAAAAATCTACTACAACTTTTAGATTTTGGAAAATCTCGGTAAATTACCTTCTAGTCCTCGTTATCCTGCTGAAATGTCTTCTGCTTTGTGCTTCCTGAAGCAGCCTGAAAGTCCAGCCAGAATACCTCGGCCTTCATCTGCCAAAGGACAGAGACGGAGGCCTAAAGTTGGTGGTCAGGGTAAGGCAGCTACACCTTCTTATTCTCCACTCAGCCAGTTAGTCATCTGTGCCAACAAAATATATACTCGTGGATAATATAATGATCTTGGCTGCACTTAAATCATTCATGCAGGGGCTTTTAAGGACATACAAATGGATTTATAACCGATGGGTTCAGGTTTGTACTCTGCTAGAAAATGATTGAGCACTTCCTTTAATGCTGTACTGTTGTGTTGTTGAAAAGAATAATGCTCCACGGAACTAAGATTAATGTAAAGTGTACTGCAAAACCATTTTCCAATAAATGTTACAAACATACGCAGCCTCTCAATCCATCTGTTCTTCAGTCTCCGTACTTGAAATGTCACATTGCTTTATAATGACTATTGTGGTTGAAGGGACCATAAAGCTTTCCTTTTTGCTCTCAACAGATGAATCGGACAGCGAGGCGGGTAGGTCTTCTCCCTCTCTTTAATACAGTTCCTTGAAAAGAACAGTTTTTGATGATTCAAGCACTATGTTTCTGTGTGGACAGACTGTGAACATTAAAGGAGACTTGCTTCACGTAATCTAAAATGCATTTTGAACATACTTGTAGTCGGCTGAAGTAATGGCTGACAGATGATATAGAGTGAATCAGGTGTGCAGTCTGACTCAGGTTAAGATCATAAAGAACTGTCTTCACAAAATGTCAGAATGCTGCTTTGGGTTCAGGCTCTTTACTGTGTAAGAAAATGGAGTGGAATAATTTACTGCGTGGGTGAACATCTCGGTGAGCTTTTTTAGTGGGCAAAGATATTGTTTGTTTAGCACTGAGTCAGTCAGCTTTGGTTGTCAAGCTCAACGCTGAAAACGGTGCCTCACTTGGCTTTAGTGGTCTCTACCTTTGTGACCCAGCCCAAACTGGGGTGTGTGTGCAGCACCAGGAGGTGCACATGAGGGAAAGAACACTTAAGAAAGTCACCTGAAGCTTTGAAAGGTTTAGAGCTTAGTCCAAACTTATAACATTTATTTTCAATGCTCTTTCACCCAAGGGTGTTCCAGATTTTCAACGCTGTATAACATTATATTTTATGATCCTCTTTGCGCTATAATTGAATCTTTTCCGTTACTGATTATAGATAGATGTATGTGGGCGTGGTCAGACGTGCTGTCTTCCAAAGGTTTTGTCCAAGATTCTTGGTGTAAACCTGTTTATTACTGCGTGGCGGTGAGACATTGTTGACCAAAAAAACAAGATTTCCACGAGATGTTAAGTTACTCTTTAAAGCACATAAAGCAGTGTAGGCAGTTTTCAATAGTTATACCACTGGATGATGATCTTCAAGTTCGTACCACTAACAAAAACAAACAAAAAACGTGCTTACACTCACATGCAATATTTTGTAACGTTTCAGGATCCAGCATGCTGATGATTCTTGCCTTATTGTTCAAAGCTGACTATTAGTCTGTGCTGTCCATTTTCAGATGGAGATGCTCAGTCAGCCCAGAGACCCGCCCCTCAGGAAAACCCTGATGGACCCTCAGTGCCATCTGACATGGCTTCCAGGTCTGTAGAGCCGACACTTACTAGAACCTCAAATTAAGCTTTGCCTCCTACTACCAAAGCTGTTTTCTGTGAAACAGTATGCCAAAAAACTTCTACAGATTTGCTTTGAGGGTGTTGATAGAGAAGGTCAGAGAAGGTCAGAGGGAGCTGCACTGTGTCTTTGAGAAAGTAGATGACAGGGTGCTGAGAAGGGAAGCTGTGCTATTGTATGAGGAAGTCTGGAGTAGCAGGGAAGTGTTAGAGTGGTGCAGGACATGGAGCAGAGCTGGAAGACAGTGGTGAGGTGTGACTGCATCAGTGATCAGCTCTGAACCCTCCTGCTGCTATGGTGATGGACAGACTGACAGATGAGTTTAGACAAAAATCTCCAAGGACTATGATGTTTGCAGATGACATTGTGATCTGTAGTGAGAACAGGGAGCAGGTGGAGGAACATCTAGAGAGGTGGAGGCATGACCTGGGAAGGAGAGGAATGAAGATTAGCTGCAGCAAGACAGAATCCACGTGTGAATGAGAGGAACCCAAGTGGAACGATGAGGCTACAGGGGGCAGAGATGAAGAAGGTGGAGGATTTTTAGTACGTGGGGTCAACAGTCCAGAGTAACAGAGTCTTTATTAGAATAATATCTCAGTTTTAATAGTTTATTATATTTGCAGAAAGCTTCCAGCCATAATTAACATCAGCTTCAGTGTAACTGTGACTGTAACAACTTGCCAAATATTTTTTTCTTAATCTTTTCAAATAAAAATTATATTCAACCAGCTTTTAAGATTGAGATTTTTATTTTATATTTCATCGTACAGCGGCAGACGAATAGCACGGCCAAGCAGTGCTCGCCCAGCTCCTCCTCGAGTGAAGAGACAAGAGAGTTACACTGATGCAGCTGCTGCAGAAAGGTGACTTCATCATTCACACTCATTGATGGTCCTCAGGTATATCAAAGACTAGTGACCTCCCCGTTTTTTGTGAATGCATTTATTTTCTTATTTATTATAATGATACTGATAAATAGTGACAACTATTGATGAAACCCATTTTACACAAACCCTAATAGTAATAGTAGTACTAATAAGTTGCTTTATTTAATTAAAATTCAAAACATCAAAGTGGACATTGTTCACCAACCCTGAGCCCCCTCCAGTATGATAAATGTCAATCCTTACAAGTGTGATGGGTCTGAAAAAAAGTCTTTAGTGTCTTGTGACACCACAGTACAGTAATGTAATTAACCATATAGTTCCTATGCAACATATCACAGACACATAGAGCATCACAATCTATCAGAGCAAAGCACAAATGATTTATAAACTGAAATCACTTTGCAAAAAATATCATCCCATCAGTGATCATTGTGGCTTCAGCGGCAGTGGGAGAGAGAGCTGGACATGTTTTAAATATGTGCAGATGTATGTGGAACAAGAGCTGGCTGGCAGGTCCCTCAGCTGTTTTAGGCAGGTTGGATGTAGAGAATGAAGAGACAGGTGACGGCAGCAGGTAACTGGTTTCTACTGCGAATGGAGAAGAGGCTCAGAGTTCTGAAGGATACTGTTACCATTCAGATTCAGATCCAACCATTCAGATATACAAAGGAGTGGCAATCAATCACTTTATGGAATTGAAACTTCTGTCTAAATGAGAAAAATGAGTCATGAAAAATGAGTCCAGCTTGTGTCTTTAAGGCTGCCGAGTGCCAAAACCTCAGCACCTGTCATCATGGATGGGAAGAAATTATCTGATGATGAAGATGAGCAATTCCTGGTGGAGGAAGCAGTCCCTCAAGTCCCGGGTGCTTCTGAAATCGAGAAAGTAGGTGACTCGATTATTGACTTGATGATAGAAAAACATGAGTCTGAGATGGTTACCTGCTATTTTTCTATATTGCAGGGACCTGCTCAAGAACTAGACAGTGAAGAGAAACATGGTACGCAGTTACATTCTTGATGTTTCTTTTATTTCTCATCTATTTCAAAAGTGCACTCAAACCACATTTTTTGCTTCTCATGAAAGTTCTGAACTTGCTCATTTCTGTCTCTGCAGGTGGCCTTGTGAAAAAAATTCTTGAGACCAAGAAAGACTATGAGTTGACGCCATCCTCCCCCAAATCGAAAGAGCAGGTAGGTACTCGGAAGAGTGCAGTCATTCTTTCTTTCTCCACTAGAGGGTAATATTAGCATAGCGCTACGGACTGTCAGTGATTTAGCACCCAGATTAAACATCTTCATCACTTCTATCTGCTTTTATTTCTGGAAAGTTTGTTCCCAGGGAACACTTTTTGACCACAAGTCTAGTGCAAAACAGGCTTTTATCAAAAGCAAGATATAAACAAATGTAGTGAGAAGGTGTAATTGCAGTGCCTTGAAACCACAAAAATGTTCTCCTCCAGTGGAGCTGAAGGGCTAATAACCACACAAGCAAGTATGGCCCCAAACAAACCACACACAATTGATGCGCACATCTAGATGTCTGGAGGAAAATTAGCTTGTTTTCTTAAGTTACTCAACATTTAAGTTTTTTTTTTCAGTTCCAGACTTTCCTGTTTTTGGGCACCATTAGAAATCATTAGATATCTCAGACAAGCCTTTTAGAGCTTACTTGTATATTCACCCTTTTCCCTTCTCAGATTATTACAATACATTTTTCATTATTATTACTTAATTATTGAACGTACTACCCCTGCTAAACTTTGTCTGTGAATATTTCCCATTAAAGATAAATTGCTTATCAAGCTTAGGTATACACCACTGGGGTTTCTTCTTCTTGTCTCTCATGTCCTCTTTTATTTCAACATAATGTTACGTTATGATAGACCGAGATGAGACATTACTGCCGTTGCTCGTGGATTCCCTTCTGTCAGCCTATTTATTAGCCGTAGAGAGTGCTCTTTCATCAGTATGAAGCTGTCTGAAGCTTACAGTTTGGTCTGTACTCTGTGGTGTGACTTGGTGTATGCCGTCTGCTTTGGGTGGTCTACTTCATTGAAGCATGCTTTTCCTTGCATCCTATTCTAGCTGACCACCCTGACTGTGATTTATGCACTGTTTAGGACCGTCAGTCATGCAAAAAGGCTCGTGATCTATCTCTTCCTCACTGTGACCTCAGACATCATCCCTCATAACTCTCACCTGAAGCTTAACCAGCAATAAACCAAAAGAACTCGTCAGGAATCTGCATTACTCATGGATAATATAATGATCTTGGCTGTGGTCTAGCATTTAACAAAGGTGTTAGTGTGTGTGTGCGCATCTAAGACGTAGTTTTTGTCAATATTATCCAACACAATAGCCAGTAGAACCACATGCTCAAGCAGACATACACACACAAATCGTTGAAAATAGCAGAGCTCTTTGTGTAACATGAGGACAGCCTTGTAGAGATTATCCTAATTTTCTTAATGCAGCCTCTGCGATTTTAAGGGGCCTCCAAATCTCCATTTCAGAGAATCACAGTATCACAGTATCCTGTATGGTCTGCAGGGTGGGTTTAGTGCAGGTATGTCTGCTCGCAGGAGCTGTGCAGCCCACCCCTCCGTCATTATTGGCCTTGCCTCGTCAGCTGTATACAGAACTGTAATGACTTCCTTCCTGACATGAAAGGGGGAGAATTCAGCTTAATGGAGCCGTTTCTTTTTTTTAAAATCGTAATCACGGTGAAATACGCTGAGACAAAACGTAAATATTGAGCTTCCTCATTGTATTTGTTTTGACCAGTTTGAAACTACTGCTGCAGTTCTTTTCTTAAATGCCCATATTTATCAAAACACTGTCAGAATAAGTCGCAAACCTCTCTGGCTTAATATCATGATCAATGAAAGAGGTTAGCCTTTGAAATATTTTGTATATTTCACCTAGTATGACCCGATCTGACACATGTATGTATTTAACATAATAGTAAAGGTTTAAATTAAATGAAGTTGATGGGTAAATCTTTCTAGGATATTTAGTGGCTGACAAAATAAAAGGTTTTAGTGGACAGCTGTAAGTTTTCCAAAATACATTCATGTTTTTGGAAGGATTTAAAAAGAAAAAAAACACTCACAATGGGTTAATAGATTTTTTTTTTGATTGCAATTCCTGTTCCTAAAATAATTTTCCACATGCCGCACTTAAAAGGAACATATAAACAGTTGCACTGTTGCGTTTTGTCGTGTTGGATGTATTTGCTGTGTATTTATGAGGATGACCCTACTTATGACCTCTCAGCGGCCTTGTATATTATTCCAAGATACTTTTCCTTTTATTTAGACAGAATCTGCCCCTTGCAACAGCTGCGTTTTCATAGGAATTTTTGTGTACACTTTCCCCCTATTTCTTTCCCCCCATCAAATTAGCCTTGATGAAGGTCTGTAATGTATAAATAAACCCTCTGGCATCCAAATGGATGACTGTTGAGTGAGCACCACAGAGGAGAAGGGCCAGAATGCTCTCTGCAGAATTGTCAAGAAAATAAATACCCCTTTCTGCAGACCTCTGTGTCTTCATAAACATCCATTTTTTTTTTAACTCTTTTTCTTTTTCTTTTTTTTAATGGAAACACAAGGAAACGACACTGTAGCATTGCATTAGTCATATTACTTTTGTAGATGGTGTGTGGAGGAATTCTGTCACGTTTATGAGTACCTGTCTGAAGGCAGCCAAGTTTTTTTTGATCCCAAGTCATACCCTCGTATTTTTTAATTGCATTATTTTTTTTTGTTTTCCTTTAATGTAGAAGAGCTCCTTGTTCGCCCCCTCATACCCCAGGGTGGCCATGTCTCTAACCCTAACCCCCATGGAGCTGGAAGGACATTATAACAACTTCCTCTAACTTTAGTGCTTTCCACCTCACTGACTCTAAGTTATTTTTATTATTTAGAGATACTTTTGAATGGACTTCATTGATCTTTAGAAATTTCCTATAAAAACCCTTGTCTAACACAGACATGTCCAAATGAACAACAATAAACCATCACAACTTCTACAACAGTTCAACTTTTAGTTACACTTCATGTCATACAGACGTATTTCCTTTTACATTTGTTGCCCAACTTTATGATCAAATTATATCTAAACTCAAACAGTAATTTAGTAAAAAAAAAAAAAAGTTAAATGCAATGAACAGATCTTTGTAAAAGAAGCTTATCTTTGACCACTAGGGGTCTAGTGTCTGAATCCTTGTTTTTCCAGTTAATGACACCCTAAAGGTTGCTATGGTACCAACAGGTCCTATGTTTGCTTGCCATTTTTCTTGTCAGAGGATACTTTGAAGAATGTTTCTTCTGCATACTGTGAAATCCCCAAAAGCAGTCCATAAATCAACCTTTTAGCACAGTTTTCCTAATTAGATTCATTAGTCATGTGATGACTGAGATTTTATATTATACTGCACCTCGTAGTGATATGAGCTGTGAGATTTTCAGTCCGTTCTCTTTCTAAAGGATACCAACGTATTCTGTTTTTAAGTGAAAATAATAATCTGGACAAGTTTTGTACAGAAATAAAAAAACAAAAAACAAAAAAAAAGAATGGCAAAAAATGCACATATGCTTTTATAATGGAGGTTATGCATGTGGCATCACAGCAGTGGAAATCACTGCAGTTACGCCACCTGAGCAGCAGCGTTGGCTTAAATACCTCTAAACTTTAGAACAGTATCAAAAATTGGGGTAGAGCTGATGTGTGATTGATTTTACAAACAGGTTTGAAAAGCAGTCTGAGCTATTTTTTACTGGCTACCAGAATCTCAAGAAGAGAAGCAGATGAGTCGCTGTCTTTTTTCAAAAGCTGTGCATACAATCCTGTAATGCTCAGATGAACGCCGTATGTAAAGCAAGACTGACAAATAAACATAATATTCTGCAAAGCCTTGGTTAACAAATATGTAAAACATTTTTAACATCTGTAAAACGTGTAAAACGGCTCCTTTGAATGAGAGAAACATACCAGCTAACATCTCACAGCAGTATTCAGAAATTTAGTCGTAATTTTCAGACTTCATTGTGTATTTTCCCGACGTTGAATACAGGTGCATATAAATGTCAGGATACGTGATTTCTGGCTTCATGTTCATGGACCACTGGTTCTTTGGTAGTTCGTACAGGACAATGTTGAGTCCAGTTGTCCTTAATTTCATGTTATATTCCACATTTTTCCTGTCTAGCTGTTTACCGCTACACGACATGTTAAGTGAGCTTTGTTTTGCCACTCAGTCCAACTGAGAGGGGCGTGGTCTAGAGGGGAAATGATGTAAACGCATACCATCTATATGTAAATGTGATGCTTTAACAATGAAAGCAAGATTTCACTTCCACGTCTGATTAGTCTTGCCTCACTTTTCTAGTGCCAGCCAACTTCAGTGTTGTACCGATTCCCTGGTCCTTCCGTCACTTTCTAGATAATAGGAAACCCGATCCCCTCCCATTCACCTCCTACTCCTTTATGGTCATCATGTTTAAATATTATTGTGTGATCTGGGTTAGAAAAAGGAAAACTAGGAGTGCACAAGTCTTGTAGAGCCCAACAGAGACCTCCATAAAACTGTGATTTATATCTGCCAAGACAGAGTGCGCACGAACAAGGGGTGGGGTCATGTTTTCACACCGGGTTTTTTAATTTTCCAACAGAGGAGGAGGAATGGGGGGGTAACAAGGGGTAGCAGCAGGACAGCAAATAGAATGAAGCCATGGGTCTTGTCTGGTTTATGCAGACCATAACCACTGCTAAGCCAGCCGAATGAGCCATAGAGTATTTGTCTAGCTACAGGGTTCATGGCGCCCAGTGGAAAGCCACCCACCTTGCTGGGGGACCACTGGGTCAAGGCATTTCAACCTTCGCACTCTTCAGTCACCACAAACTGGTAACGGAGTGAGGTTGTGAGAAATGTGCACTTGGAGGCAAACAACATATATATAAATATATATATATATATATAATTTTTATTTTTTTTCCTACAGTGTGGTCTTGTCCAGTCAGCTTAGCCGTCAAGATTTGATTCAGTTAACTGTTGCGTTTGTTTGAGGAGATGGCTTGATAAGGCAAACGCTTTATGTGCCAGCTGGAGGCATAGCTGCTACCCGAGCAGCTTCTATGACAGATTGTGTGTTTTCAAGAGGAAGTTGTCATTTGGTTCACACTCTGTTACAAGTATGAATTCTGCTGCTTCATGAAGGCAGGTGCTGCGGAGCTAGATAGCAGAGTTTGGGCCCAGAGCAGAACTTGAAAGGAGGAAAAGTGTAGTTGTTGTCACTCAATACTGTAGTAAAATAACCCCACTGCCACAGGCTGTTACTAAAATAAATAAGACTTGAAGATCAGGGTTGTGGGTGGGGGTTATGAGTGTTCACTGTACGCTTTGCCTGATCCTCTAGTGGGTGTTTGTAGGTTGGAGAGTGTGTGTGGCTTTAGGATTGCAGTATTTAGAATGTTCATGTTACACACACACACACACACAGGCCAAGTCACAAAGTCCAGCTGAGCAAACATCCTTGGGTTTGCTTTCTGCCAACTTAGTTTCTTCCTTGATACCTTTCCTTCCTCCTCTCCATCAAGGGACTGGGTAATTGGGACATAGTGTGGTGTGCATGGTGTGCCTCCTTCAGCTACACATAATACAATGGAAGCCTTAAGCAGCCAATCAGCCAGCCCCCCTAGTTTATCCAATGCAATTCAGCAGCATGTTTGATCTTTGTATATACAGCTAGTTCAGTAGAATTCCTCCTTAACGTTTTTAGCCTTGAAATCCTAAACCACTAAATGCAGCCTTGCTCTGGTTCTGGCCATTTGAGACTTTGCTGGCAAAGGTAGAATTCTGAAGGAGAGTTTATGTTTTGGTCTGAGGATGTGAGTAATGTCTGTGTGCGTTCTTGCTGTTGTACTTCTGCGTGTGAAATAATTTAGATCAATCACAAAAATTGACATGCCTTTTTTTTCCATTCCTTTTTGTTTTTGTACATCCAGTATATGAAGCCATTGTTTAAAAAAAAAAAAAAAACTTCCTAAAGTTAGAGGCCACTAACGCAAAGTACCTTGAGTTAAGGTTGAAGGTAGTTTGAATTACAAATTCCAAAGACTATAAAGTTCTGTCTTTAAGATTTTTCTCCATGCCTTAAACTTATACTCTTTGAATTTCTTAAAACTAGTTAAATTATTGCACAAAAAGCCTTAGCAAACAAGATAAGGGAAAAGACTGAAAAGCACCTGCAGTTGTAATTTAACCACATCATGGCAGTTTGTGGCAATAAAAGAAAGCAATGAATGTGTCCATAGAAGTGTATTCTCTAACTGGGGGAGTCCGTTGCTTCACAACAACTATTTAGTGTCATAGATTTGACCAGCACATCATTTATGCTTTGTTGGACACAGTTCTGCTCTTTAAGCTAGTTTGCAGTTAATGATTGCTCAGCTACAAGGGCTTTTCAACATGTTAATAGTGAGCAGTTTCATATCCACGAGTCAGCTGGATGCCACACCAGTCACCTTACCCATCTGCTCAACGTGTCTCACTTAAAGACAAAACTTGAGGTGCCTTGTGTACGTTTTTTCCCATGTTGTCGTACAGCAATTATTAGTCTTCCCAAAACAACATTTATGAAGCTGAAGATTTTATAAAGATTTTTTTTAAACAATTTTGTAAACGGCAACATGCAGGCAACTAGAATTTCATGTTTGTGTACTGTGTAATTGCTGATCCAGTGTTTTAAATTCCCCAAATCTCATCTCCTGCTCACTTCCAGAACTTGGTGTCCGAAGCAGCGCGTAAGAAAGAGCGGGAAATGGTGATGAGGGAGACTGAGCGACTTCGCTCATCCATTCAGATGGTGTGTCGTAGTTCCCTGCCTCTGGGTAAAATCATGGACTATGTCCAGGAGGACATGGATGCCATGCAGGCTGAACTGCACACCTGGCGGCGGGAGAACAAGGAGCACGCACAGGCCTTGCTGCAGGAGCAGAGGTTGGGTCACCACTAACAGCATGTTGTTTGTTAAAAACTTTAAAAAACCATGATGAACATGCTCAATGTTATGAAGCTAGCAAAGGCTCAGAGGCTAAAAATAAAGCTAGTAGAGCACACAGCTCTGCTATTGCCTTGATTTACAATAAGTTGAAGCAAGCAGTTGATTATAGAGCTAAGAAATAAAACTGTAATCATGAAGTAGCTGCTCTAACAACAACAGGTGAATATGGAAGATGATATGATTTCACACAGCAGTGAAATAACCTTTTTTTCATGTGTCTTTGCATGCCGTTGCACATGCTACAGAGCGACAGACCAAGCCGTGGAGCCTCTTAAAGCAGAACTGAGCGAGCTGGACCAGCTGATCAAGGACCAACAGGACAAAATTTGTGCTGTGAGAGCAAATATACTTAGGAATGAAGAGAAGATCCAGAAGATGGTGGCTGGAATCAGCTTCTCCTCCAGAAGCTGAGTATGAAACAAGGACTAGAGAGAAAAGTATAAAAGTTGTCTGAATTCATAGTCATGAGCAGTTTTTGTTCAGAAAAACGGTAAGGCCAGTTATAATGGTGGTTACGGGGAATATGACCAAATATGGCACTTTTAGGTTTTCTTGTCAGCATAAGAATGACCAAATACAGTTCTGCACACTGGATGTGGAAATACCTGTAAAAATGGAGCCTAAAATGGCCATGCTGTGCTTTAGAGGTCTTATATTTTTCAGCAGTAGCTGGATGATGGAATGGAAAGAGTGGAAGGTGGCATTGGAGGTTGATCAGCTGATAACTAGCTGTTAACTCACAGATGATAAATAAATCCATTTAATCCATCTGTTCCTTACATCATCCAACCTAATACCATCTTTGGTCTGCGCTGTAATGGTGCCTTTGTGGATTGAGCCAGCACTCTGCTCACGACTTGGAGGTTAATCAGGACCAGTACTGAACACTGCACATTTAGCAACCACTATCTATATTTAAAATGTCTTTTTTTTAGGTCTAAATACATCTTAGTACATTAATGCATTTTCAGGGTGAGATGCAACAACAGTGTTGTCTTTGAGAGGTTTTTGAATCTCGTACAACTTGATTGCAGGATTATTTTCTTCTGCTGTCATGCAGAAGGATGATTACATCTGCTATAGTTGCCATTAGACTACCTTTATTAACACATTCATGGATAGGAAACAGGATAATCTATGAAGTCAGACGTCTAGATAATTAAAGGATTGATGTGAAGACTCCCGTTAATTTACTTGAGTAAAATCTCTTGATTTTTGTCTTTGGTTCCTTTTACATGTCATACTGATCTCCCACTCTTCATCCAGCTATCCTCTGAAACTGTTTTCTTCAGGTTCCATCCCTAAAAATATACTATTTAGATTTCTTTTTCTTCCAAAAAGAAAGTTTGTCTCATCCCATTGTGTAAACCTGGTGCTAGTAGCTCAGGGTTTGATGCTCCCACTCTTGAAGCACTGCTGCACTTTGAACAGTATGATTAGAAGACTTACTGTTTGATTTTTTTTTATTTAGATTTTCTTTTTTGGGTTAAAAATACTTTATGTCGACTAACTTCAATCCCATTTCTGTCAGACATAACTTCAAGAAAAATAACATTCTAAACTTCCATATTTTTCCAAGAACAGGCATCATCTGCTCTTTTTACAGTGAGCCTTGACACATGAAGAAGCCTCTTGTGTGTTTGTAATGAAGAATTTGCCAAACATTTCCCTTTTTGGGATGAAATCAGTGTTTGGGCAGATTAAACTTTTTTGTGAAACTGATAAAATTGACCATGTAAGGAGATAATATTTTATTAGTTTCTTCTGCAGATATATGAAATTTTCTTTACACATGTAGATAATAGGAATACATGAAGCAATACAGAACTGGGAACGGTAGCAGAGGTGCAAGAATGAAAGGAAGTACCGTCCCCGTCTCATTTTATCCATGTGTGAATTCAGTGCAGTAACAAACATTTTCTTGCAAAGTGCCCTCTATGAATGAAAATGCAGTTACCACATGTAAGTAATGGTTGTAGTTTCACTCTGTCAAGGACAGAGGTGAACACATAGGTGCTGCACGTATGTTATGCTGCGCATCAGCCTCTCAGAAGACTCAGACTGGCAGTGAATCCTCTTAGGATTAATGAATGTAATGTAATCGATTTCTATAATGGTTTATGATTACAAGTTTTGTAAAACCAGTTTCATTCACTTAGATGAAAATGTAACACCTGTGCATACTGCTCTCTTTTCTGCATTAGCCCCTGAAATATATATATTTTTTCCTACCAACAATGTTTTCACACCCTCAAGAACAGTAAGTTATCAAACATATAAAAAGCAACCAAAAACGTGGTCTTGCACACTTATTTAAAACAAATGGGAAGGTGTACGAAGGTACTTTTCCACTGAGTGGTACAGTTCATTGTGGTTTGGTACGCTACAGCTTGGATGGTAAGCTCTGATCTAGCTTGCATTCATAATGTCGGGTATGTTGGTCGGATGGCTGTAGCTTTCTCTGCTACATAACAGCAAGCCATTACACCTGTACGGCACTTCTCCAGTCAAAATAAGAAATAACCTGGTTAAGAATGGACACCTGTGGTAGATTTTCTTGGCAGAAAAGAGCTCAGCTTTGTTTGAGAAAACACTGCAATGTGGTGAATCTTGTGTTTACTGGCACATCACACAGAACAGAGGATCCATTGTCAACCAGTCAACAAACTGCAGTGTTTCTAGCTCCACATAAGCGTACTCTACCACAGGTTTTGGTATCCCAACAGAATGGTGCCAAAAACAGTATGGTGCAGTACACTTATTTTGTTATAATGTACAACCTTTGACAATGGAAACATAAATAATCACTTACCAAACTGCAGCCAACTATATCGTACTGCCTGGTGGAATTGTGCCACAAGTGACTCAACATCTTTGATCAGAATATGAATTGATGGTGACTAATTGCTTTGCCTTACGAATTTGACGGATAAAACTATTTTGAAAGGAATTGTACTAACCTTGGTTCTTGGGGAAAAAAATGTATATCTAATATATCCTGTAAGAAAAAAAGTTACTTTTATACTAAAGTCTTTTACAGAGAGAAGTGTGAGCCAATCACTGATGGTTCAGCAGTCAAACTGCAGTGACATATCAAACTTATCCACTCTGTTTTCATGTCAGTATTGTATTAATTCCGTCCAATATAAAAGCAAAACATGCAGGAGACTTTTGGAGGCAGGCTCTTTTGGACATAAGCATCTAAAAGCTCAAAACACAAAAGAATGGAGCAACAGGGAAGCCCAGGGATTATAAAATCTTCCTGTCATGGAGGCATTTCCATGTGATTTTAAAAAGCAGGCTGACTGTTGCATTACTTCGGCATTCCCTTTCTGCAAAGCAGTGCTGTAACTAAGCCAGTCCATCACATTGTGCGATTGTACTTAAAAGAGGGATTAGTACTACCTGTATGCTTAACTGGAAATGAATGAAATGTCAGTGCTAGATAGTAACTGCCAGTTTGGTGTGTAGTAATGTGAGCTTGGTTTGATGTTTGCTAGCCTGAGTCTCAGGCTTGGAGCTGTATGCTCTCTCCCTCACTCAAAGTTGATTTGTCTCCATAATACATACATTTGCATGAGCACGCCAAACTGTACACCAAAATGAAAAGGGGCACTCCACATGGAAGTAGTGGTTGGAGTTGAGTGGCGTGGTAGTCTCCACCCCCTAAAACCAGCTCCTATGGACAGTGGTGAAAATATGTTTTTGGAAAAGAAGCAGTTGCATTATATCTCTGTAATATTTTTGACCAAAGCGTGTCACAGACATTTCATTAACTCCGCAGGAAATTTTGTCAAGTTGTGAAAAAAAGGGCAGAATATCTACTAGAGAACCTCCTGGCAACTTTGAAACCTGCATGCTCTGATGTTACATGGAATCACTGTAAACACTACACACTGTAGCAAAGCCTCTGTTTCTTTTTAAATTGTACATTATGTAGATATGAACACTGTATCATAGCTGAAATGACTATAATTTTTGTAGTGGAGTGAAATAAATGGGTACATTGCAATCCATGTTTTTCTGTTGTTTATTATTTGTAACGGGGGGAGTTGTGTCTTGTTTAGAGAAAGTCGCAGATTAAAAGTCAGGCCAGCCTTGCCATGGCAGCTAAATGAAAGTACTTCATTGTCCCTAATTGCGTCAAAAAAGGATGGATGACTGGTTTGTAATTTTTAAGGCTTCACATGGAGTATTTGTGGAATGTTTAGTCAATTCAAATTAAAACACATTTTTCTTATCGGGCCTTAAAAACTCAACTTTCTATTAAAGACCCTTGTATCACCAACCTTTCAATGGCAAAGCAACAAAACACTGTATGAGGAAACCATGTTTTAAAAGCTAGTAATACTGGTAGATGGTATCCTAGGCATGTTATTTCCCTTAATTTAATACAGTCACATAAAAATGAGTTTCAAGTTTAATTACTACTAACGTGTACAACATAATTCCTCTGGTGGCGTAGGTCCTTTAAATTCTTTTGAAGAGTTGGTGGTGTGAATGAGTGAGCCCCTTCCTTGTGTCCAGATTTATGCAAGAGGTCAAATTTTGTCATGCTGATGTTCTTGAATGTGTGGCCTGATCCATGTGCACTCCATTCTCATGTCTTAGGCTGCTGAGAGTAAAAGTTTTCATGTCAAAATCATGATATAAACTAAACTTGAATCCTCCAGCCATGCGTTTCTCTCTGCACCACCTTTATACACAGAGCTGGAAGTCTGCTGGCAACCTGTCCACTTATGGGGACACATGGTTCTGTTGACCTGTCTGTTTATTTTTAGAGCACCACCAGGATCTCGGTGTCTGTCATCAGGCTGAATAAAGCCACGGCTGCATGCCTCCCTGGTGCACGTTATCCACCCAGGAATGACTCAACACACATTGGTAGTTAAAAGATGGTTGGCAGTAAAGTTTGGATTTTTATTTTGTGCTTACGCAGCACAAGGTTCAAACTTGTGTGTTTAGATCAGAGGTTCATTTGGCATTTTAAATGCCCTTCTTGGAAGTTATCCTGATTAGCTGCATAATCAACATTTGCAATATTATGCTTCATATTTAGAAATAATTTTGAGTCTAGAAATCCTCAATTTTTTTTTTACATATTTTCATGGTCAATATTCAGTGAGACCATCCTTGGACTTTTTGAATAAAGGAAGTTTTATTTGTGTGCTCCAGAACATAGATGTCTGGGGCAACTTTTAAAACAAAAACTCTAATATAACTAACTTAGTTTTGGACATCCTGAGTCCTAAATCATGGTAGACTGAACAGCCCAGTGAGCTGTTCAGTTTTGTACTGTGACATCACAAACCCAGATCAGAGTAGAAATAACCCAACCCAACTTCAAATAATTCAGCATCTGCTGTTCCTCTGAAGTGGGTACCATAAAGCTGGAATGCATAATATGCATACCAGTCAGAGGAGAGCCAAAAGTGGTTGCTATGAACGGTAGGTGTGTTCCATTTACCTCAGAAGTTGGAAGTGGGAATGATGTCAAACCCAAACTGATCACTTTGCAAGTTCGCCCTGAATCTTTCCAAATGCCGGACTTGCTGGGTCAATCATTTTTAGCAGAACTATTTCAAAACATTGCTGTACACAGCACTCATCAGACAAACAGCTTCACAACACATCCACTGATAAAACATCAGTAGTACTATGCATGCCTGGTTAAATGAAATAAAGACAGAAATGTTATAAACTGTAAAAGTGACATCATTCTAACTTCTTGTGTCAACAAAGTAAATACACAGATAATTTTAAAGTTTGTATCTAATGTTATATTTTCTGTTACTTATTCATATAAAGTCATGCATTACACATTGTTGTATACTTTTTTTTTTCTTTAAATCAGTGGACATGTTTTGTTGTTTGTGTGCTAAATTAATAGTTTGCTGAGGGCTGGACGATATGGCCAAAATCTAATATCACAATATTCTTCTTAATTTTGGTCATTATGATATCATTCTGATAAGAATAATATGAAAATCACTGAGAAACTGTAAAGACTGTCCAGAAAGAGGCCAGCTAAACCCCAAATCTTCTGAAAAATAAAATTGTCAAATCTATGAAACCTAATCTTAAGAACCAAAAGACCTATGCTTTAAATATAAAATGCTTTTTTTTTAAAAAAAGAAAAAAAAGAGAGCACATTTTATTTAATTTTAGATCAAAGAACCGTGAGGTTACCATCAAACAAAAAACTTATTTTTAAAGATGTTATTATTGAAATATTTTATGTTGATGAATTATTGCCCAGCCTTACTATTGCTAACAACGATTAGTCGTGGCAACAAAATGTTCGTTTTCCAAACTTTGCAAATAACATGGGCAACTCGGGTATGACGTCATTCCGACTTTCAGGTGTAAATGGATGCGCACAAGAAAAGTGTTATTGCTAGATATTTTGTGAATTTCAAAATTTGTATTCATTTCAATACATTCTTTTCGTAAAATAAAAAGTCTGCAAGCTTGTTGTAAGAAAGCTATCAAAGTCAGTTGGGGTGACGTCAGGTCTGGAGACGTTAAAAACATCGTTTCCCCTTTAACAGACGCAGCTAATCGCAGTCAGGAAGTAGCCCAGTTATCGGAGCAGACGCCCTCAACAACACAGTCACGTTTGTTTATGTGGTTGTCTCTCTTCTGCACAAGGCCGGCAGCTCTCCTGTGTTTGCGGGAAACGGTGTCAGCCCTTTCAGGTGGGCTGTGTGACCCTTTGAGAAGGATGGCTGACGGCCCAGACGTGGATGTGGACGAGCCGCCCAGCATCGGCTTCCCCCCGCTCATCACCGTCTCTGACCTGCCCAGCGCGACTGCAGCAGGTAACCACGTTTGACTGTCTTCATCACCGGTACATGGGTGTGTGTGAGTGCTAGACAGCAGAAACAGTGTACTCCCCTCCCGAAAAACAAACAAAAAAACAAAGACACAACATAGCCGCAGTACATGTGACTGATGTGAGGAGGCGTAATATTCCATAGAGGGGGAAGAAGTTTCTGTGGATTCAGCCCTCTAACCCCGGATTTTGTAAAATGGCACCATTCTGTCTGCTTGATATATCTTTTTTTTTTTCCAGTTTCACAAAATATAACATTTGACTTAAGTGAAAATCTCACAAAGCTGCCAGGGGTGTTCATAACTCAGAGGCTCTGGGGGCACAGCCCAACTCTCACAGGTTCATCTCTTTAAAGGCAAGGAAAACAACACAATAATGTTTCTTAAATTTCTTGGTGGTAGCAAAGGCAGCCAGTCAGCATTAAGCACTTGTATTTTGTAATGAAGTTACCAGTTACGCCCAAAAGGACGTCAAATAGGTGCAAAACCACATGTTTAAAGTCTCCCACCTAAGATAACTTTCCGAGAGAGGTTTTTAGGAAACCTCTGAGGCGTTACAGACAATATTTAAATTTTGCTGTCTGTATATCACATCACTGAACAAGGATAAATATCCTGTTCAACCATTCTATGTCACCTTTAATTTTTTCTCTAAGATCTCGTATTGATGACTGGAGAGTCGGGCCACTATGGTAAAGTCTTCTCCAGCACATCCCAAAGGTTCTCAGTGTGATTCAGGTCTGGACTCTGTGGAAGCCAGTCCATGTGTGAAAATGATGTCTCATGCTCCCTGAACCACTCTTTCACTATTTGATCCCAATGAATCCTGACATTGTCATCTTGGAATCTGCCTGTGTCATCAGGGAGGTGCATCACTGAATGGACGTGTGTGTGTGTGTGTGTGTCTTTCTATTGGTTAGAGAGATCCATATTTAAGATAGTTGTATGATACAGTATTTATGCATATGGTTAACTTTGATAGTGACAAAAACTGCCATAATGCATGTGTGTGTATATTTATATATGTATGTACATATATGTGTGTGTCTATCTATCTATATATATATATATATATATATATGTATATGTGTGTGTGTGTGTATATATATGTTCTCTCTCTCTGTGTGTGTATAT
>JBAMYA010070336.1:0-52963 GCA_037176975.1 Arrhamphus sclerolepis
TCCTTTCTGCTGGGTTTTCTTCCACTGACTTTCAGACAGGGAGAAGATAGAAACCAACACTTGGAGCTCAGAGTCTTCAGTCAGGAATCATGCAAACATGCATGAACAGATGAACATCTGCTTCAGTAAATCAGCCACTCTGGGATGGAAACAGTCAGAGAGCTGCGTGTTGAGACAATATGAATGAAATGTTGGTATTTGAAGTGTCAAACTGACAATAAACTGGACTGGAGGAAGAACACCAACATTCTGTACAGGTAGGGCCAAAGCTGTGTTTCTTTTCAGAGGCAGCTGAGGTCCTCCATCATCTGCAGGACTATGCTCAGGACTTTCTATGAGTCTGTGATAGTTGGCTCCTTCTTTTTTGCTGTGGTGTGTTGGGGCACAAAGCTAGTCATGTTGTGGAGATGAAGCTGGACTCTCTGGTTTGATCATATGAGAGAGGAGGATGCTGTCCAAGCTTCAGGTCATCCTGCACAAGATGGACAACCCATTGCACAATGTACTGGTCAGATATACAGTAAGAGCACATTGAGTACCAGACTGATGCTGCCATGCTGCACCACAGAGCATCACTGGGCCCGGCCACCCCCCTGCTCCACCCTTTAGTACCTCCGCCAAGGAGATTACGTTTTTGCCGGCGTTGGTTTGTCTGTTTTTGGTTTCTTTTTGTTTGTTTGCAACATGACTCAAAACGTTATGGATGGATTTTCATAAAGATTTCAGGATGTGTCCAAATTGGGACAGTGAACAAAATATTAAATTTTGGAGCTGATCCGGATCACTGTCTGGATCCAGGGATTTTTTTAAAAGGATCCTTTGTCATTGCGAGACAGGACCAGCTCCACAATAAATGCTCTGAATGCTTGGAAAAAAATACGGGACATGGTCATGACTGCATCAATGATGTGTAAAAGTCTGATCCAGATCCTGGCAATATTCTGGACACTAAGATCTGGAACATGAAAAAAGTTGGGGGTTTTCATCTTTTTCAACACTGTGAGGTAAAAAATGAAGATACAGACATGGAACTAACACCAAACTGTATCTGACAGTCTGCTGAAAAAGGAGAATGTCAACAGATTTGATGTATCTATAATAGTGATGGAGCAGATCCAGAGGAAAACCACCATTACGAAAATGTTGATTTTCACGAATAACTATTAAACTAATAATGATATCAATGTGATTCCAATTGCTAAGGGTATGTTTTCATGGTCAACACATCCAATAAAATAGAGCACATGAAGAAAGATTATTTTTAGGTGTAAGTCACAATATGTGGGGGAACTGTGCTGCTTGGCGAAGGTCTGCACTCTCCGAGTGTTTTTCTAGTTTGTATGTACATTCTAGGACAGATGTGCATACTTTAGGCATACATATTTCTCTACTATACATATATATTTGTTTTTTTTGCCATACAATGTATGTAGCTTGTTAATTTTGTTATCCATGTCTATATATGTATTAGAACTCTTTGGTTTCACCTTCCCCACAGGTAAAAAGTCTGGGCGTCATCCTTGACAGCACTCTGTCTTTCAACTCACACATCAGTAATGTCACTGGGTCTGCATACTTCCATCTACGCAGTATCAACCGTCTCCGTCCATCTCTCACCCCACATACCACTGCCATTCTTGTCCAGCTTGGTTGCTTCCCGGATTGATTATTGTAATTCACTACTGTACTGTACTGTACTACTTACTCAAAAATCTCTCCATAAGCTCCAACTAGTCCAGAACTCTTCCCGTATCATCACTAGGATCCCTCCATCTACCACATCACTCCTGTTTTGCAGCAGCTTCACTGGATTCCAGTGAAACACCGCATTAACTTTAAAATTCTTCTGTACACATTTAAAGCCATTCACCATCTTTCCCCACCATATCTGTCTGACCTGGTTCACACCATCACTCCATCTCGCTGCCTCAGATCTTCCTCCTCTCTCTCTCTTTCTGTCCCTTCTTTCCGTCTCACCACCAGGGGGAGCAGGACCTTCAGCTGCTCTGCTCCTCAGCTAAGGAATTCATTACCTCCCGACTTAAGGAACATCACTTCCTTTTCACTCTTTAAATCAAAACTCAAAACTTCTCTGTTCAAACTAGCATACTTATCATAACTGGTTCCTTTTGCCATTTCACTATGGATTGCCTTTTGTAGATTGTGTGTTTTATGCTTGTTATTTTAATATTCCATTATGTACAGTGTCCTTGAGTGCTTTGAAAGGCGCTTTTCCAAATAAAATGTATTATCATTATTATTATTATTAATAGCAGCGCTCAGAACAGCTACTAAGTTAAAATGTAAAGTGAGAGCATCTTCTTGATCAAGGATTCTATTAATGCAGTCTGCTGAAACTAACCAGCGAGTGAGAGTCAAAGGACATCATCGTTAAACGTCTCGTAAATAGTATGATAGTCACTGTGACATTTAGCTGAATGCGCAAACCAGTTTCAGGTCTCCCCGAGCATATACTCAATATTGCTGCTGCATTGCTTTTTGAGCTATAAAGTCCAAGGAGTGACATACTTGATTAACTGCAGGTCCGGCTGTTTCGGCTGCAGTGTATACTCAGAATGATGCCTTCCGACCATGATGCTCGCTCCATTCGTTGCTATGCCAACCATATTTGGCATATCCAGGTTATTAGCTTGCAAAAAGTCTACAATTGCATCAACAACCCCTGCATCATCCATACTTGAGAGTTCGATTCCACCCAGTGCTGACAAATCACGTGTTTTTTTGATCGGTGAAGCAAGTATGGTGAATCGCTGATGTTCTTCTCCAAGTTCTTCTTGAAAGTACGGTGCCAAAACAGACTTGATCACAGCCCTTTAACAGCTGCCAAATTCCCAAAATTTGAGTCATAGAAGACAGAATTATCCTTAAAACCACTCAAACCTCATAAAAGTCATGGTTTGCATTAACACTGTATTAGGTGTATCTGCACACTTTTGGACCACACGGCTATTTAATTTTGATGGTAGTCATATTTCAAACTTTCGTTTCCAGAGCAACAAAGCAAACGGAATCCCAAGATTGTCGCTGTTTTTGCAAGCAGATTATCAGAAAATGGTCTGTTCAAACACTCAACCAGTATCTTCAGAAAGCGTAACCGCGAGCAACACAGCAGGCTACAGCTAATGTTCGATAGATACATAATCATGTCCAGATTACTTCCTTAACAGCTTTCCTTGTCGTTGGGGCAAGTTTACCAGATGTCTCTTATCATTGGTTCTCCAAACTCAACAGTTCTGTCACAGCTGTCTACTGTTGGAAAAACACCATCCACTCATACTATAATCTTTCAAAATCCCAAAATATCAAGAAAATGCATAGAAAAAAAAGGATAGCTAACAGGTGTTTCAGATAAACACAGGTATAATTAAAAATGCTGAAAGGAAAGTGCTTGGCTCACATTAAGTAATGCACACTGGGCACAGGCTTCTAATGACCTTCCGAACTGAACAGTAAACGCTGTAAAAATCCTGTATCAGCAGTTCGTGCTGTAGATTGTTTGCCAATTACAGTTTCACACTTGAATTGTCTGAATAAATGAATCCACCAGAGCCAAGGTACAACTTTTCTAAGTAAGTGTTTGGAAATAGTGCTAAATGCAGTGCAACATAAACCCTAACTTTGTTACAGGAACAATCAAATCCTTGTTAAAATGTTTAAAATGTGAAAAGGTGTTTATTTTGAAGGGTTTATTTCACTTGAACATTGTGGAAGCGCTCCAGCAGCAACAGCTACAGCCACACCACATACTTGGACGCCGTAAGTCCAGGAGCAGCGACAGCGAAAATGACTGGAGGAATATTTGCTAAAATAGTTCGTATTGACAAACATAAACTATATGGGTGGGAGAGGCACTTAATGCAAAATATAGGAGGCTGCCAGGTACATTTCTGTGGCTTTCCAAACTCTGCGAGTGCTCGTGCGCATGTTGACACACTTGTAGCTGGATATTTAACAGGTTTGGCATAAGTCCTTCGCTTATGTGTGGTCCCTCTGTAAACATGTCAGTGCTGGAAACATGCATGCGAGATGCATAGCATACACACGTAAATAGCACCCATGCTCGCTGTGTGTGAATGCTGTCCATTAACAGAACATGCTTGTACACCAACATATGTGCTCTGTTCATTACTCTCGACTTGGTGGACATGCACATGGCTCCTACATTTGTGAAAAACAAAAAGAATCCTTTGTTTTTATTGAATTTTTGAAGGATTGAACTGGTGGAGCTGGTGATAGCAAGTGATAGGCGCTGATTCCCAGCAGGTGATTCACTGGGTCAGGGGTGGGCATTCCACATCCTCACCTTGAAAATTCTTTGGTTTCTTGATTGGTATCTTGAATATTGCTCCTGTGGATGAGAAAAATGCCATTCGGTCATATTTACCTCTGTCTACACCTTGATTTGATGTCAAGTGACTTATTTTTGAAACTAAGAGGACTTAACAACATGGATTTGACATATTTCAGCTTCCAGGTTTACTGACTGGATCTCTGAATTGTGCCACCGCTCCTGGCAACCTGTTGCTTGGTTGCCAAGGCCACAAGTATCATTTCCAGGATATTATGGTCTGTGTTATCAATTCGTTTTCTGTTATTTTTAAGCCCTGCATTTACAGCTGACTTCCTCCTCCCTCTGGTGTTTCCCTCCAGTCTGATTGTTCAGCCACACCCTGATTGTTTCCACCTGTTCCCCCTTACCTGTGGTGTATTAATAGTCTGTGATTTCACCTGTCTATTGCCAGTTGTCTTGTCCCAGAACCAGTGTCAAAGTAAAGAACTCACACCAAGTATTCACAAAAGCAGTTTTATGTTGTTACTTCCTTTTCCTTCCAAGAAAATCTGGAGATTTTGAGTTCAGTCATCTTCCTTGTGTAGAATGATTTTCTGTTTAACTTTTAAGACCTTTTTCCTGTCTTCAGTGATTTTTAGTTTAACTTTGAAAGTAAACCCTTTTGTTCAGTTGATACTTTGTCTCAGAGTCGTGCGTTTGGGTCCAGAACTGGTTCATTTTGTCAACAAGGCTCAGCTGACCCATGACCCCACAATGACCGTCCATCGCCATCTGCTGGCCCTCGATTACAGGTCCTGGTGAAGGGATGTCCAGTTCTTTTTACATTGTCTGTGGCTAAGATGCTGATTATACCCTTATACCAGCTGCTATAAACTGAGGTGTGAACCCTAACGATACCTGTGATCAAACACATGCATAGTATTCTGGTATTTTGACCCAAACATGTAAAGGAAAAGATTTGCAAAATACTGAAGGTCACACGTCAAAATCAAGGCTCACGTGCCTGGATCTGGTGCTGATGTCAAAAAGTAGAATAAGAGGAATAGAGAGCAGCCAGGAGACTGTTGAGCAGCTGGTTTATGGCCAACAGTAATGATTTAGCAGATTCTAGAACTGGTTGAGAAAATAAAGAATGACTGTCCCTTTAATGGTAACCATGGTGATGATGTGGCCCAGGATGAAATAGACTGACACCCCTCATCTTAGCATATTGCAAATTGAAAAATTATAAATGTAAGGGCATAAGTGCACAGTTTGGAACATATTTAGTGCATATCTTTAGTGGAGCAGAACAGAAGGTCACTCCTGAAACATTTCTGAAATGTGCCTAAATGGCACCTTTGGATTTGATGAGAGGGGCCACGATCCAGAATAGCTGGCACTTCAGCACACGATAGGGACCCAGAGGTCATACTTCCGTCTTTCCTTCTGTGTAGATGCAAATTTACTCAAATTAATGCCAGAGAGTCGACACGCTCTCATAAAAACTGAATTCACTGGGTTTTTGGATCCTTGAATGACAAAGCAGTTTTGAACCCAGCCAGGAGCTGAACTGACTGGGAAAAAAAACCCAAAACACTGGATTCCTCACTGGCTGACCTGCACGTCTGACAAATCCACCCCTGGTTGGTGCCTGTTGTTGCATGATTGATGAGTTTCTATATTTAATTGCTGTGTTCCATTGAAGAGTCACATGACGCTGGTGCTAAAGTCAAGCTGAAATTCTTGGGTGATTTTTGTTGCACCGTCTCTACATTTGTTGCTTCAAAACTTGACTTTGCAGCTCTGAACTTGAGAAAATGGACATCCTCTGGAAAACGATGATCTGGGTCTCAGTGGAGGCTGTCTCCTTTTCTGATTTCTGCAACATGATGTCCACAGAACCTGGTCCAACCTGGACGAAATTTTACAAATGCAATTCCTGCCTTTTTTTTTTTTTTTTTAATCATTAAATACTCTATCCCAGAATTCCAGTTTTCACTTGTCATTCTGACTTTCATTTCACTCTGGCACTCCTGATTTAACGCTCCGCCTTCACCTGATACCGCATATATTTTTAATGCCATGTTTGACTTTTGGGAGTAAACCTTTTTTTTTTTTTTTTCTCTTTCAGTTCATTTAAATTTACAAGACAACTGAATGGAAATCTTTTTTTTTTCCTCTCTTCTCTGCCCCTCGTTTTTTAGGGGGAAGTGGGTGGGGGGTTGGGGGAGTTTTATGGCAAGAAAAACAGAAATTTGTGGTTTCGATGGACGAGGTTTGATGCAAACAGCTTTGGAACCTTTTATTCAACCTGGCGTCCAGGAGACTAAAGAAAATATTTTGCTTTCCACCCTTTTGAGCCTTTTAGCCTCTGCTAGGGGAAAAGGAGAGAGGGGCTGAAAAAGAGAGAGGGAGAAGGGGAAAAAGGGAAAAAAAAAAAGCCTCTTGGAGGTCAAATGTCCTGAGTGGGATGGCTGCCAGATCTGCTCCATAACCACTCTGCTCACACACACTTCCACCTTGAACACAGACGACTCAGCGCATGCTGCAGAGGTGCAGCGCGCATTATTTTCATGTAATGTCAGAAGAACAAAACTGGGGAAGGTGCATCATTTTAAGCAGATGAAAGTGGACAAAAAGGAAAAGCACATCCTAAAAAGCCTCAAAAGTAGCAAAGAGATGATCAGATAAGCGTAATGCAGAGACATTGTGGCCAACGCGTGTCTGTGTACACGAGGCAAACATAAAGAGGGCAAACAAATGTGTATTTCCTCGTAACAATCCCGCCTTTGTGTGCATGCGAGCATGTTAAGCTTCCACGGCGCTTTACGCTCATTGAGAAGTCTAATCTGTGATTAAGCATGATGTCATGCGTACATTCATGTATATACAGTAAGTTAACGTACACTCGGGGTCCGCAGCCTCCTGTGTGCAATTAGAATGTAGTGTGGAGCGGCTTAATGTAAAGTCCATTACCTGAGATTGGACCCTGATTGCATTCAGCGGTCATTTTCAGACCTGTCTCCTGTGGGCTGCACTTGGCCTCAAGGGGGGGCCCCCTCCCTCCTGCAGGGAGAGTGACCAGCCAAGAAGTGACTGCACTGGTGGTCCTGTGTTAAGTTGACTGTATAAGAGGCAGAAAAGCGGTCGATTGTCCACTTCTGCTGATGGTAGTTACCGCAGCAGTTCTGTTTGTAGATGCAGAACATCAGAGATGGTGTAGCTAGATAAAAAGGCATGGAGCACAAGTACAGTTTCTACTAGACTGTTAAAAAGGAACTGGACGAACTGACTGTGATGTCACACAAATTTTCTAAAGAGCTGGTTTGAAATCCGGTATTTGGGAAACTCCGTCTTACCCTGTTAAATCTTATTTTTATTTATTTTTATTTTTTTCCCCCTTTTTTCCACCCAGTGCACAGTACCTAAGTTTACCCTGGTAAATCTAAAAACAATGGGTGGAACAAGCAAATTTGACAGCCCCGCCTCCCCTTACGTCAGTTACTACAGGGTAGCTATTTCAGCTTAGCTCGTGCTAATGTCACCTTCTTTGCAGAAACACATCCTCTTCAAAATACATCATGTAATCTACAACCTGTGCAAAAAGGATGTGACTGTGCACTTTTTTTGGGTTCCTGCCCATGTAGGCGTTGAGAGGAATCAGGGTGTCGACATACTGGCCAAGCAAGCGTTCAGATTTCAGTCCAATAAGCACAAATATGTCATTATTAAAGGAGATGGGGAAACCAATCATTAAGAAAACATGACAAGATTTCTGGGACATACATGATACTGGAATTATACCATTCAAAAACAGGTTGGTGCGGGAAGAAGACTGGGCAGGAGCCCAAAGGAAGAGACAGTCATCACCCGTCTCAGGGTAGGACATACTGGACTAAACAGCACAGGAAAACATGTTCCCACTGTAATGACATGTCATCTTACATCTGTCATGTACTGGTTGATTGTAGGACCTACAAGGAGGAGAAGAACGGATGTAAAACAGTTAAGAAAGCAAAGTTACGATTCACTGTAGAGAATCTCTTGAGTGAAAAATGGAAGCAAAACACACAACCATCTGATTAGGTATCCGGAGGTAACAGGGTTAATGGACAGGATTTAGTTTTGTTTTGTTTTTTCTTTTGGTTGGTTTTGCTCATCTACTGAACCACACTCCAGTCCAGTAGGTGGCGGTATTGCACCTTTTGAGTTGGTTGACAGCTGCCAATTAAATCAAAAGAAGAAGAAGATGTTGCCTACTTTCTTATTTCAGATATTCCTGAGAAAAAAACAAAACAAAAACGTTCAAACGAAGAAACACTGAGGTTGAAACATCACTGGCTCCTGCAGGTTGCCTCGCTGTCCTTGTGGAGAGCGCAAATGTCAAGTTCCCTAATAGCGCTAACTAGCTAAATTGACAGCTAGCCATTTGGCAACACAACTGTCATTAAAAATGAAAAATAAAAAAAACACATACACAAACAAGGTATCTGTTTCTGAGGTCGTTATGTGAAACTCCTTTCATGCAAAGATATGTCTGTCTGATCCGCAGGAAGTCTGACAAATAATTGGGCGATTACAGATAAAGGATGTTTTTTAATCTCAGAACATTTATTTACTTATTTATCTGTTATCAAAATGTAAAATCTGACTTTAACCAATAAAACAAACCGAAAAAAAGCTTTTTAGAAAAATTTACTTACTCTGACTTAAAAATTATGTAAAAGATGCAAATATAAAAAATAAAAAAAATCCAAAAAACAAACGTGTTGTTTTAAACAATGTGAATATGCACCACACTGGGAGAAGGATGGCCAGTAACAAGCAATACAGAGAATTAAAAGCAGCGTAAAGTCCTTAAGTTGATTGACTGCAGCTTTTTTTTTGAGTCTCATTGCAAGCAGACATTTTCTAGAGAATATATAATAAATTGGATTGATCTATTATTCATAGCATGCAATTAATCAATGCATTTGTCAAACATACATCAAACTGATCCAGCAGCTTTCCAGGTATTCAATTTTTATCTTTATTTTATGTTATTTTTACACCTTTAGCTGCGTTGCTTCCATTTATTTTATGTAAGCAACAACAAAATCAATCTCTTCTATCTGATAAGAATTAAAATAAACAAAGGCAAAAATGCTACTCAAGACAGGAAATTGTATTTGAATCAGATTTAAATTTAGTGAAATTAGCTTTCATGTAGAACTTTTGATGAGTCATTTTAATATGAGCACTAAACTGGTGTTGTCATGGCGACCGGATTGTGGTTTTATCTCCCTTATTCTCTGGCTTTTTCAAACGTTCAGCTCTTTATTAGGCTTCAGTTCTCTTATTTTATCACTTCACTGGCTGCCTCTTCCCCCTGTTGTCTCTCTTGGTGATAGATATCTCTTGTGTCTCGTTACCCACGTCTCTGATTGCTCCACCTGTTTGTCCTCAGCCCACATATCTTCCTTTTGTCTTCTCTTGCTCTGGTTAGCTTGTCATGCTTATTGTAATGCGTCCCGTGTTCCTCACCCGTCTCTCGTCTGCCCTCCTTTCCTGTGCATATTGTATTTTTTTTTTGTGAAGACCTCGTCAAGTCCTCTATCAAGCTGACTTCACACGTTTTGTTTCAGCTCAGATGCTATCAGATTAGAGCATGCACACTGGCTGTGTGATCTTGCACATGAAGCAGCCATCTGCAAGAGTTGCAATGAAAAATGAATCAGCTCAAACATTTGCTGGTCATAATGTATTGACTTTAAATCAGCAACATTACATGTTTTATTGTCAAGTGTAAAAGAAATGTATTTTCTGCAAAAGCATGTGACTGCTTCAAATTAAATTGAGTCACTTTAATCTCTTTTGATCAATGCTGATAATGCATTGCACAAAACAGATGCATCACTTATAGAAAATGTGCACAATGTGGCACATTAGCAATACACAGCTGTTAAAAATGGTGAACCCAAGCCATCCTAACATGGGGATTGGTCCTGCCAGAGATTGTCCTGTGTGTTGCCATAGATACCTGGAGACAGGTTGAGACACAGGAGCATCTCAGCTGGTGGTTTGTCTCCGCGTGACACTCAGCGGATCTTGCAGCAGGAACACTGTATGAAGCTTTCTCACATTTCTGCCGCTGCTCCCTCTGACGGACACCTCCGTAAGACGACCCAGGAACCAGCTGGAGCTGCAAACGTATGAGGCGCGCGTGATTGTGTGCGAGTGCATGTTGATGCATGACTTCATAATTACCAGCCCGTCTCAGGGGAATGTCAGAGGACTGCTGGTGACCTAAGCAGTGACCTCATCAGTGACATCACGACCAAACGGCTCAGAGGCAAAACAGGAAACTATGATTGAGCACATGCATGATCACATATGTGTGCATGTGAGTTCACAGCTTCTGTGTTCGGGCTTGCATTTCTATTCAGGTGTGTGCATATTTAAACGATTTGGCTCATGTACTCAGGTCAGTGCAGCGCCTCGTGTTTGACAGCTTCCATCAGGCTCTGGCCGCTCAGTGGCAGGTCTGAATGTGCTTCAGCAGGAGGATTGATGGGGGGAGTTATTAAACAAGCCATAGTTGCAGGTCACAAACCTCCAGTAATAGAAATTCATGTCACAGATGTAATAAAGACGTATGGAAAATGTGAGAGGACATTTTTTTTTTTTTGTGAATTTTATTTTAGTTTTTGTGTTTATGCTAGATGTGTTTCTGCGCTCCTTAACTGGCAACAACGACAGTTATATTCATGACGGAGATATTTCACAGCCTGCATCTTCTCAGAAACTGCAAACTCAGCATAGTCATGGACAGTAGCTGGCACTGATGACAGGATGACATACAGAATAGAAAAAAAAATCAGATTTCATAAACTCATTTTAAAAAAAAAAAAACAGTTTATTTACACCTGAAAACTGGGGAAACATTTTTGGATTTTTTTTGGACGTGAATGTCCCGTTCTCGTCTCTGCAGCCCTGGATTGTCTTTCATTTCAGTCCAGCACCCAGACTCTTCTATCATGATGTTTTCTCAAAGAATTTCATATTTCAATATATCTGATTTCCACGACAGGTTTCCACTTTGCCTCGGAGCCTTGGAGAGGATGGCAGGTTGGGTACATTAGAAGCTTTAACTGCCTTTGGGATCCAATTTAAGATCGTTAACTTTGAATCCAGTGGCACATGCTGAGTAGTCACTGCTTTAATTACACTGCTACAATGACAGCTCTTTTTAAGTTGATTTCAAGAGTTATAGTTTGCAGTAAATAGACTTTGAATTGCCAAAATGTTTATCGTTGAGCTCGGAGCTGGATCTGCAGGGTTGCCCTGGATGTTGGAGCTGTCTGATGCACCTGAGGGGACAAGCTCATCCCAGCAGGGAGCTGTCACGCCTCTGATGTGTCCCAGGTCCCAGTGCTCCAGGTGACCTCTCGGGTCTTCACGGCGCTCGATAAGCAGCCCTTTGAATCTGCGGTGGAGCTGCTGGAGGGCGGCGGTGGGGGTCGGGTCAGAGGTCAGAAGTCAGCTCTCCAGTGGCGAGGTGGTGCTGATTAAACTGTGCCTTCATCTCTGTCTGATCCCCATCTCTCAGCTGGACTTCAAGAGAAGACGTCTGAAAGATGAGAGGACAGCTGGACACTCGCACGTGCTTTGAGTGACTAATCTAACAAAGTGGTCTTTAGATATTCCAGCGGAAAGCAAAGTGTGTCAACAAGAGTAGAGATGTGGCTCTTCTTCTTTTTGGATTTTCTGATAGTCAAACAAGGTGAACTGAGATGGCTGTTTGGTCAAAGTCCAAAAAAAAAAAGGGATTCAGATCCCACATCTCTGTCATGTCCTAATTTCTGGTTTGTTATTTTTCCTTTTGCAGTGCTTTGTCTTAAAACCACAGATTTCACAGTCACGTATTTTACACCACGTCACTGTGTTACAAAATGAAAAAAAATAAAATAGAAATATCAGTTTCATTAAAACAAACAAACAAAAAGTTTAGGAAGCCGTGTCAAGATCTTAGCTTCCCATCACCACTGGACACAAATTACAGTCAATGACCCCAGAAGCACCTCATTACCCTCTGAGGGAGCATGAAGTATGTGGGCTAAAGGTATGTCCACATTCAAGCAGCACTAGGGCGTGTATTTTAAATTTCTGTGTTAAAATATCAGTTCCTATTTCATTTTAAGGGATATTCAATTACTTTTGTTCAGCACGGCGTCCAGCCAGGCATATGGCTGAAGTGCACCAGCTGAAGTGAACAGCAGAGAGTGGTCCACCGGAGGCCGTTAGCATGGTTTAGAAGAGGCCCAGAAGCGACCGTCCACTCTACTATGCTAATTATACCCGCAATATCTACTCTAGTGTTCAACCGCATCGATTTACACAAAAGTCAGGCTCAGCTCATGTGGTGATATTGTGTTAGCCTGCGGAGGCTGCCTGTAGACAATTCAGATGGTTATGAAGAGAGTCGAACCACACATGACGAGGAGTTTACAAGTCAAAATATATGTTTTTTTTTTACTTGACACCACTCATCTTTATATACTGTATAAATATTTTTAAATCATTAGATTACCATGTGATTCACACGCGATCTTGAAAACTCACAGGTAAACTATGCATCCAGAAAAAAACCCAGCAAACCTGGACCATGGTGCTTCCACTCCTCATGGGACCCGGGGGTGGCCTTTATGGTCTCCCATCATCACTTGTGGCAACTGTTACCACTTTACAGCGCTAGGTTACACATCATCAACCAGGAAACTAGCTCCCAGAACTCCGGTGGACGTCGGAGAAAAGACGACTGAGAGACTAATGTCAATGTTAAGCTGCCTCATAAAAGCAGCTTAACTTCTGCCTATAGGGGGACCCGGTGAGCTAAAAAATGATACCAAAGTTCCTTTGTGCTGCTTTTTTCCCCACAGTCCCACGTGTTTGCTCTTGTGGTAAAAGCTTTATCATACTCTGATGAACATTATACACACAGGTCTGTTGAGCTATCTTTACTTTAGTTTATCTTTCCATTTAGCCATGTACACTAAATTCAGACATTTGTTTATCTCCTCGACCAAGACGAGAATACTGTACTGTGCATGCTTTTTCTTTTTTCTCTCCCTGTTTTTGGTGCTTTGTTTTCATTCTAGCTTACCTCCTCACACCTCATTTCTCCTCGCCTTGGCACCTCTGGACTTTTCTCCCCCCTCTCTGGACCAGCCTGCCTGTATACTCTGGTAGGTTCATATACTGTTTTTTTTTAAAGGCACTGAGTCCTTGTTGGTCATTAATACCCAGTTTAAATGGTCTGTGACTCTTCCTGGCCTGGCATGGAGGCAGAGATGTATGGTTATAGTTGGTCCTCTTTCTAGCAGGCTTCCCCAGCGACAGCAGGGCTGCAGCTTTGAGATGTTAGACAGCTACAGCCCTGTTCCCAGCATGGAAACAGAAGAATGCAGGGATGCATATAGGTGGAGAGGAAAAGAAATTTCAGTGATATTTATGTTTTGAAAGAGTGACTGACTGGAAAGTAAACTGGGTAGAATGTACCCTATTTAAGCCTGGATGGGCCGCCTGCTACGGTGCATCACCAGTTCAGGCTCAGATTTAGCTGCTGCCCTCTGAGACACTGTGGTTAGAGAGATTTACACTTTGCATAATTACGGACTCCAAAGACGACGTATTTACACCGGCTTTGCATCTAAAAGAACCTTGGTCATATTTGGCAGCGCGACCGTGGCAATTACTGGTGTTTCCCCATGAAGAAATTGCAATAATTTTGCTTCCACCTTCAGCAAACTTCGACAAACATTTGAGACAACAAATCAACTAACCACTCCGCTTCCATCCACAGGCCACCTAGGAGAAGCACACCTCCCCCACCCCCCACCTTCCTACGACGAATGATGACAAAACAAAAAGTCTGCTTGTTTTCTGCCCTCTCACCACGCATTTCATTTCCTTCATAAGCCACCAACAGTCAAACTGTGTTTGCCAAAGAAATTTTTAAAAGAAATCACAGCTCAGGAAAGTACCCCTCCATAGCTCATCGTCATTCCTGATCAAAATAGGATTCTGCATCAAAAAACCAAATTAAATATAAAGTCAAGTGGTGGCGGCACCACCCACGATATGCACATACCCCAACCTCCTTCGGTACACAGATGGGGCTTTTAGACGTGGCCTCGGTGGTCCGACTGCTGCCCTCCCTCGCACCAAGGCCAGACTGGTATCCGTTTGAAATCCAAGCCTGTCCGAGAGGAGGGATGCTACGTCTTTTTACAGTCCTGGCTGTGAACCAGGAACCATAAATGCTGCTCCTGACCTGAGGTGGACAAATGGAGGTGTGGTTGGAGCATATGATGGGGCAGGACAAAGGGATGCAGGATATTGAATATACAGTATTACCAAAAGTATTCACTCACCTGCCTTGACTTGCAGATAAACTTAAACTACATCTTATTCTTAATCCATAGGGTTCAATATGACATTGGTCCATCGTTTGGAGCTATAACAGCTTCAGCTCTTCTTCGAAGGCTGTCCACAAGGTTTAGGAGTGTGTTTCTGGGAATTTCTGACCATTCTTCCAGAAGTGCATTATAGAGGTCACACTGATGTTGGACCAGAAGACCTGGATCTCAGTCTCTGCTCTAATTCATCCCAAAGGTGATCTGTCTGGTTGAAATCAGGACTCTGTGCAGGTCAGTCACATTCATCCACACCAAACTCTCTCATCCAATGTCTTTATGGACGACTTTGTGCACTGGTTCACAGTCATGTTGGAAGAGGAAGGGGCCAAACTGTTCCCACAAAGTTGGGAGCATTGAATTGTCCAGAATCTCTTGGTCTGCTGAAATATTCAGAGTTCCTTTCATTGGAACTAAAGGGCCAAGTCCAGCTCCTGAAAAACAACCCCACACCATCATCCCCCCTCCATCAAACTTTACACTTGGCTTAGTACAGTCAGACAAGTACCGTTCTCTTGGCAACCACCAAACCCAGACTCGTCCATCAGATTGCCACATGGAGAAGTGTGATTAGTCACTCCAGAGAACGCGTCTCCACTGCTCTCAAGTCCAGTGACTGTGTGCTTTACACCACTGCATCTGAGGTTTTGCATTGCACTTGGTGATGTATGGCTTGGATGCAGCTGGTCACCATGGTAACCCATTCCATGAAGCTGTCTATGCACTGTACTCAAGCTAATCTGAAGGCCACAGGAAGTGTGAAGGTCTGTAGTGGCTGACTGCAGAAAGTTGGCTACCTCTGCGCACTATACACCTCAGCATCCACTGACCCCTGGTCCATCAGTTTACATGACCTACCACTGAGCTGCTGAGTTGCTTCAGCTTTGTTCTAATACCACTGACAGTTGAATGTGGAATATTTAGGAACAAGGAAATTTCACCACTGGACTTGTTGCACAGGTGGTCTCCTCTCCCAGTACCACACTGGGATTCACTGAGCTCCTGAGTGCGACTCATTCTTTTACGAATGTTTCTTAAAACAGTTTGCATGCCTAGGTGCTGGATTTCATACACCTGTGGCCACAGAAGTGATTAGAACACCTGATTTTGATTACTTGTATGGGTGAGGGAATACTTTTGTTACGATAGTATATAGTTCAATGTGTTTTTTCCTTTTACACTACATTTGATTTGAAACAAAACAATCAACATGTCATTACAGTTTAGACTGTCAGCTTTAATTTCAGAGGTTTCACAAAAATATGACATTTAACATTTAGAATTGTAGAATTTAGACATAATTGTAAATTGTAATTTATTTTATTTTACCTTTATTTTACCAGGAAATTCCCATTGAGATTGAAAACCTCTTTTACAAGGGAGTCCTGGCCAAGAGGCAGCAAATAATACAGTTACATGCCAAACACACTATGAAAAACGGTTACAATTTAAAAATGTCATCTCCAGATCTCTCAGTTTGGACATAAACAACCACAACCACAGTTTTCAAGACTTGGACAAAAATACTTTGCAGTCTGTGACAGTCTGAATACTGGAGCACATGGACACAGTTCTGAGTTTGCTCCCTGCAGATGCTTTGCCAGGCCTTCACCTCAGCCACCTTCAGTTGCTGGTTGTGTGTGGGCCTTTCTGCTTTAATTTTTTCTACAGTAACTGAACAGCATGCTCTATTGCAGGAATGTCACACTCAAGGCCCGCGCTCCAAATCCGGCCCACCACTTAATTCTATCATACCCGTGGGAGTGTGCAAAGACAATCACGTACTTCAGTGTGACTGCTGTTTCCTTTGGTATTAACATCAAAAAGTGGAATAAGTGAGGCGAGGTGCTGCTTTATGTCAAAAAGTCATGATTTAGCAAACGTTTGTAAATGATTTTATAGAAAATGTTGCTCATTTTTGTCAAAACATGGGATTTTGGTCAAGTGTATTTTGTTTTTAATTTAAAAAAAAATTGGATTTTTGGACAAAATGTTGAAATTTGCAATTGTGATGATAAAAAGTCTTGATCATTCAAAGTTAGCAATTTTATGAAAAAATTTGCTTTAAAAAAAAAAAAAATCTGGGGTTTCATGAAGAATTTATTTATTTATTTATTTTCATGAAAGGAGTTGATTTAAAAAAAAAACATGCGATTATGCTTGAATAATTTATGATTTTCATACAAAAACCTCAATGTCATACAAAAAGTTGCAAATATGTGACAATAATTCTTTTTTTTTTTTTTTGTTAAATTAGTATCATTATCCATCTACACTGTGAAGTGGCATTTTATCAGTTTTGGAGCATTTGGCTGAATGTGTGCCTTAAGCTCGGGCACAGATGTTAAACTCAACCCCCGCGGGCCAAATCCGGCCCAGAACATCATTCTATGTGGCCCTTGTGAGATCTTTCAGGTTATATGATTGTATTAAAATAAAAGTGTAGCACGCATTGAAATTCACAAGTTGGCAATTTTGAAAAAATCAATATTTAACCAAAAATTTACAATGTTGAGTTAAAAAAAATCTCTGTCACAACATGCAATTGTACAAAAGTCATGATTAAGAAGAAAAAGTTGAGAATATTATTTACATTATATTTTTATCATATGTGTGTGTGTGTGTGTGTGTATATATGTGTGTATATATGTGTGTATATATATATATATATATATATATATTCTTTTTTTAATTGTCAAAAATGTATCTCTTTTCATGACAAAGTTTGGGATCTTACGAAATCTGTAAATGTACCCCTCCCCCACCACCCACAGATAAAAAGGTCACGATTTTGCAAAATTTACAATTTTACAGCAAAAGTTTATTTTAAAGTTATATAAAATTTTGGAATTTATGAGGTAGTTGTGATTTTATGTAAAATCCAGCAAAAAAAAAAAAATGTGATTTTAAAAGCAAAAATTCTCACAGAAAATACCAAGCTCACAATTTTAAGACCTTAAATTGTAAATTTAGGGCAGTATAGCATACATGTAGCTTGCAAAAGAAATGGAAATAAATGAAAACTCCACACTCGATATCAATACCTGATATTTTATCTGCTTCATTTGTTTTTAATTAAAACTCTACCCAGCTAATTTTACTTAAGATGGTTGTAATTCCAAAATGAAAATACCATTTTTTTTATCTTGATTTGCATCTTGAATTGTTTTATTTCAAATGCTTTATTGTGCAGTATAAGTTAAAATCATAAAACTCAAAATACTTATCCCCATACAGTTAGATCTAAAATGTTAGACATAAGGAATAAATCTGTGAAGTGTTGGAATGGAAGAAAGGAGCAATAAAACTTATGCTGGACTTTCAATGTTGTTTTTAAGAGGGGGGGTTATATATCTTATGTGGCTTTTTTTTAATAAAATCGGGCTTCATCAGAGAAGAGCCTCCCTGGTCAGCGAACTTGGCTCATGAAAGAAGCCATTCAAGGCCACGGGTGGCGACTGGTCTGGCACAGGGCTCGAAAAAAACAAAAACGACGCTTGATTTGAAGACCGCAGAGCGAAAACAGGGAAGCCAAAAAAGTTTTTCAGCAAACATTTTTTTGCTTCTTTCTCGAACCCCCTACTCGCTTCAGGATTTGGTTGGGGGGGGGGGCTGGGCGGTGGAATGGCTGAGTAAGCATCTTTAGCGCCCAACAGTTCAAGTACACCTCAGCACGAGTTCATCATAAAAGCTTTTATGGACTCTATCACCAAGAAAACTGAAAAGTCCTTTCAATAATGGCTTCCCTCAGCACTAAATTTCTCCCCAACCTGGAAGTAAGATTGAAGCTCCTTCTGTCTCGACCAGAAGTAGCCATACATGTGGAGGGTGCTGTGCATGCATATCAGCGTGCATACATGTCCGTTCATGCATTTTCATCAGGCAGACACCTGTGGAACACAAAGATGGCCTTGTATCTTTGCTACAGGATGGCACTGTCGCTCAGCAGAGCCCCAGCTGCACACCATTCAGTCCGCCTTCATATTCAAGCGCAGTCCCGTGAGACAAGACGAGTGGTTGTCATAGCAACACAAGTTGCACTCCATCCTTGCAGAATGGGGGCCTTATGCTCAGCATAGCTCCAGTGAGCGTAGCAATCACTTCTTGCTCAAAATGTTTCAAAACATCATATGAGTTTGGGGTTAGGGCGGAACTCCTGCTTTCTGTCTTCTCTTCCACAGCTTTCTTCTTCTGAGTCAAGCTAAAACAAAGGAGCTGTCAGAGCGAGCTTCAGGCCAGAACCCCACCTGCCTCCATCACCAGTGTCTGCACAGTGAGCCCTTTGTACCACGTTGTACCACCACTGCTGATAATAAACAGCTGTGTGTTTGTGTGAAGTGGTTCCGATGTATTAATATGTGCGTAGGCGGGGACTTTAGTAAGCTGAAACACGACATGCGCATTTGTATGGATTTGAGGCAGCTGGTGTCAGGTTTCAGCGGTGGCACTTGTTTTTATTTTGGAATTGAATCAAAGCATTTGCACAATTTGCTTTTTTGCTTTTTTTTAAAGGAGAAAATAAGTTAAAATATTCTTGTTTTTATTTAGCTTGAATCCTGTTGTATTTGCTTGCTCCAGACCTTGTCTGAGTTTCTGTACATTATCAGAAAAGTAAGAAAAGCATTCAGATCTTTTTCAACGGAATCCTGTGGAATTTTCTTGTAAATGCACAACCAATATGTTCAATATTATTATTCACCACAAAACAACTCCTCTAAGTTCTGGAACAAATTGGTGATTCCTTTCTCATAAAGTACATGACAATGTAGATTTGTGCCTGTAAAGGTTCCATCCATGTCCAGTAGCTTTGTGTGCATGAAATAAGTAAGCGCCACTGTAAAGGCCCAGATTATTATTTTTTTTTTTAAATCAAACAGTTCATGGGTTGTAGGCGGTTGTCTTAGACCAAATTCACAGCTGTTGGATCATTACACATCATGCCTCTTATTCTGGGAATATCTTTCTCAGTCCTTGGCCTACTGAAGAAAAAGAAAAGGCCATCTGCAGGTCTGATATGTAACTGAAGATCTTTTAGTCTGAGAGCATACACACGACAGTAGAATAAATAAGAAATGCCTTACAATTGCCCCAACAATTTGGAAGTATAGGTCCCTAATGTTTATCAACCTTATTTCAAGGGATTCCACACCTAATGTGCTTCATATTTCTTGGTGTCATTTACATCATAACCTATGCATTAACAGAGTTTTGTTTCTCATTCTGAGTTGAATTTATTATGCCAAGTCTGCTGGTGGTCCAGATAAGCACTGGTATCCTTGGTATCCATCTGTGTTTTGGGATACTGAGTCAGTATTTGGCAGAAGGAGACAATTTTGGACTGTGAGTAGCTAAGTTATATCTGCTGGGATCCAGTTAAGTGTGCTGTGCAATCGATGTTTTATAGGTACGTAGATGAAAAAGACAAAGTTGAATACCTCCACAAAAAACCTTCCAATCTAGTCCAATCCAGCAACAGAGGTGGGAAAAAGTGTTCTGTTGAGTCATTACAAATCTTTTTTTTTTCTCTTTAAATATGTAATCGATTTGAATTTAGTAAATCTGATTACTTTTTCAATTAGAGGTTAGTCAGATGTTTTTAAAAGTACTGCAGTCAAGGCAAAGATGAAGTATCTTCCCATTCCTCACAATCAATACAGAAAACACTGAAAACAAAAATCTACATTAGTAGCCATGACATCAGTGTCTCTAAACCACTTTTATAGTGCACCTGTCAAGCATTTAAAACTCCCAGGTATTTGTCTTCAATGTGCTTCAGAATAAACCAAATTACTGTAGCATGAAACAAAATTAATGTCTTTACAAATTGCACCTTGTTAGGGCCAGTGTTCAACAGCAAACTTTACATTTTCCAAGCAATTCCTCTTTACGCTGGAACTAAAACGGAGTCAAATTGGAACTTCGGTAAGTGCAAAATCACAGCCCTCTCTCCACCGAGTCATTTACTCCGTCACCCAGATGTATGAACGTTAACCAGGAACATAAGAGGCCAGTTGATGGAAAGCCTCTACACTAAAGAGCTAAATTACAACACTTCATCACAAAGTAATTTTTTTGGAACACTCCAAACATCACAGATTAACAACTAACATTATAAGCATATCCACGAAGCAATTTTTCCTTTAAGCTGCATTATTTGACCTTTCATGTGTCACCTGAGTAAACGTCATACTCCTTGCTAGTGCACTGGTGTATTTTGACACATAAAATCGGTGTATTTGTAAAAGAGCAACACTGAAAATTAAATTGGGTGTTTGAGAGTGATAAAACAGAAAGTGCGAACAATCCATTAAGGCCAACCATTTCTGTTTGGAAAGTTCTCCCAGGCAGCAAATTTGTCCCCCAATCATCAAGCTCTAATGTAATCACTTTATGAAGCCAACGCATAATGAATATAGTGTTTAGGTGTGCAGATCCAGTCCTGGACCCTGGTTCTCTTGGGGGAAGTGTACATTTCTGTGGCATCCTGTATTTATTTGAAATACCCTCTGTCTGGTCTCATAATTCAGACACAGGCAAGTGGGCACACAAACCCTTTTCTATTTCATCCATTTTCATGATGCGGTTTCACATTAATGGCTCCCTCCACATTTTCAAGAAATAAAACAGTAAAAGTTGCTCTGCTCTGTCTTCACTCAATTCATATAAATGTTTAAGGGGAAAAAAGCTCACAATTTGTTTTCCATTTTTAGGTTTAAGATACACACATTGTCGCTATTTCTGTGCAGACCTACAGTAGAAAGTATATTTAAGTTGCCTGGGTCTATTCATATAAAACGTACCTTGTTTAGAAACTTTAAGTGTTTAGGATTTTGTTTAACAGTGTCTTAAATGCACTTAAATGTCCTTTTTAAGCACCAATTATACCAAACTGGAATTATAAAAAACAAGAAATTTTCACAAAATCTACACACTAAACAGGTTGTTTTCTTTGAGCTGTATAATGACTAAAATTGAATGAATTAGCCATTCAGGATGTTGTAAATTAGATGAGACTTTTACTGTATATGTGGAGCTGGTAATATGGGGACAACTTGGCTCAATACACCTAGCTAGCTTGTTTTGTCGACACTGCTCACAATCATAAAAGAAACCTCCTATCCTTTCCCCCTAAAAAAAAAACCAAACACACAAAAGAACTCCTGTCACTCCCCATTGACCCCCATGTTAAAATGTCCAACTTTACGGATAAATTAATAAGCTTTACATGCTAAGAGAAAAAGCATACTAAAATGGAAAAAAAAGTTTTGGTCTCCATGGCTACAATTTGCATAGGCTACTGGAGAACTATAAGCTAGCTTGCTTACTTTAGCTAAAAAAAAGCAAAAGAAAAAAAAAGAAAGCTAGCTAGAATAGATTAATAGATAGTTTGCTACATTAAACTTTCCAGCAAACATCCATAGTGGGACGTAGTTTCAAATTTAATTTTGATGGAAACATTAGAAATGATGACTGCAGCCACTCCAGGCAAACTAGCTGACTCTTCGTTTGCATGGCTCCTTAGCTAAGCTTCGTCCTCAGACCCTCCAAGCCTATCACGACAGCCTGTTAACTCAATGAACACAGCATACAAGCACAAAAAAATATTGTCTTGAAAATATAACTATGTGTTGTTAGATCTTTATTGAGGACTCAGAGGTCAATAAAAGGCTAACCGCTTAGGAGCTAAAATGATGACAGCTGGCACTGCCAGTGGCATAGACAGCTACGCTGTCAATAAAATGACATTTGGCCATTTGATAAGTTGGTTTCCAATTTCATATTTCGTTGCTATGTATCATTTTACTTGATCTGAGGCAATAAACAAATAATCACCCATGTAAAATCTAACCATGCACCAAAACATTTTTTGAACCAGACTGTACATATATTTATTTCTGATTTTTTTATTTTTATTTTTTTGTTAATGAAATTGTGCTCTGTTTTGTAGGAATTGCCATTTCTGCTCCTACTTTCTACCTTGTCCATTGGTTTGGTTTCAACCCAGTGAAGATGTTGGCACTCTGGTCAAGTCTCAAATTGCTTACTGTTGTAATGATAATTAGTTGATCTCCTGCATGTAACTCAGTTTGCTTTGAGCATTGGTTTGATATATCTACAGAAAGCAGTATTATCATTACTTATGACACTTTACATTATAATTCATATCTCATTTCTCTCTGAATCCTAATAAACCCATATTATTACCTGATCAATATAAATCAATAACCTGCCTCTTGAGGGTCATTATTGTATTCCCTGAACTATAATGTTTTAGATGTTTGGAGTTTGGGAAGTAAAAGTACACTTTCTCCTTCGTTTTCACTTCCAAATCTCAAACATTCCAGATCATCTTTGTGTTTCTTACTTCATTTACCTAAAAACTTCCAAGTTCTAATTTTGAACATGAGCACTATTCATAATGTTAAAGTCAATTTCATAAATTGGCCATTGAACTTAAAAGCTCAAACAAAGGGAAGAAACAAGTGCCATATTTCACAGCCATGTGTTCTTGTGACTTATATTGCAACAAACCTCTAGGTAATGTCTACACTGTAAGCAATAAAAATAGACATGCTGCTATTAGTTTTAGACATAAAATAGTTCCTGTGCACAGACATCTTCATTGATTCATCTCCATTTGTCTTACATTTGCAGACATCTTTCTCCTCTGGAACACATGTGTTTGTAATAATAAACAGCATCTGTTCAGAGTAAATGCCACCTGGTTGTATTCAGTGGAGAAAAGGTGTCCTGTAGTCTGAGTTTATCACACAGACCCGTGCACGATAAAGACAGGGCCCACCAAATGCCATGGTACACCGTCAGTGGCTTGCGTGATCCTGCTTGGATTCCTTCCCACTGTACCTGCTGGTGTGTCGAATCACTTTCACGCGGCGCGTTCAGGGGCGTGGCGGATCATGTGAAACCCATCGAGGCACGCTCCGCAGCCGGCATTTCTGGCGATTGGCGCTGACACCTGGCAGGCGCTCTGGCGTTTTCACGTATGGGAGAACATCGACATGCAACTTCCTATTGCGGTTTGAGTTCGCGCCCCAAAAGTCTTTCCATTACCTTCCTACGCTGCACAGATGTTTTGGTTGATTTTGCGCTGTAACTCGGGAAGTTTCATCTGTCTTGTTGTGTTCCTTGTGGCTGTTTGGCTAGACAGTATGGATTTATTGCAGTGTTTAACTGAGATCAGATTGTCCTTTTTCAAGAGCAACCCACCATCTTATAGCAAACCAGTAGATGCAGACTATCTGGATCCTCATGGCCATGCAGACATAAACTGTGCATTCCAGGTGTGACAAAAAGGCCATCTCTGGAGAAGAAACAATAAAGTTGTTTTGTTTTGGGGTTTTTTAAATAGCCTTTTGAGGGTAATCACAGGATTCATCCTGAAGTAACCTCTACATTACCTTTTGTTACTAAATGGATATCCTGTCTTATTTCACAGTCTGTGCTTGATTGTGGATAAATAGATTCCGTATTCTTACAGTTTCATCCTTACCACCATGAGGGAAGACATTTTCTGATATATTGATGACAGTCAGGGTGTGCCCAACAGCTTGACCTCTGTTTGCTTGTCAGGATTAATATAACAACACTTCCTGACTTACAAAAGCCTCCAAGATGACTATTTTCCTCCAACCTGTGGTTTATAGGATATATGGAAATTGATGAATATTGTGGTCTGACTATTTATATCAGGAAATAAAGGGGAGTTTAGCTATGATTCACTGCTGGCATAGCTTAGATGATTTTTTTTTTTATTTTAATCCTTTTATTTATTCAGGAAAGGTTTGGTGAGCATGAATGCTCACTTTAAGAATGACTCATGGACTTTTACTTCAAGGAGATATTTCTTTCTTCTTCTTCTTTTTTTTTTTTTACTTAAATATACTAGAATTTTGAGTGTAAATGTCACTTTGATGATATTCACAGAGAGATCAGCTATTTTATATAAATATAATGCTGCATACCAGACTTAAAGATGACCTGTACATGGTTTTTGGATCTTTGCCTTTCTTTTAGTGTGTGATACAGTTTTTGTGCCAAAGATCTGTCAAGTTTTAAAGTCCAAACAAAAAGAGCGAGTTATTCTTGACCACATAAGCGCCTGAAGTACCATGAAGCAGATTTTAAGATTATTCGACTACTTTTTTCTTGAATAAAGTATTTTAAATCAGTTCAATAAGGCGATGAGTTCCCTCCAACAGCTCTAGCTCTTGAGACCTACAGGTTTGAGCATGAGTTGTAGGTTTCCGATGACTAGTGGAGCAAACAGGCCAGGAGCTGTAACGTGCCTAACTTACAAGTTGGCTATTTTATCTTGGCTGAGTTAGCTTATCGTAGCCTATTATGCTAATCAATTTACAGTCATTCCGGTTAAATCTGCCGAAACATCGTCATTTCAGATGTTGCTTTGGAAAAAACATCCAAAACAAGTCCTGCCAGAGCTAAAATGAGTACTGCTGGAGCTCTGCTGGGACTCACAGGTGCCAGAGGCTGCAAAAACTACCACTCGTCATCTGTTGCACGTTGAACAGGCTGGACTATCGTCTTCTTCCTAAGGATATTACATATTTGGCTAATACACAAGCTCCACCACTCCCATCAATGAACATCTACTGGTTGTCTAAGGAGGCCTCACTGCACTCAGCTTACTGGACTTAAGACAACACCTCGGAGGGATGCTTCATTCCTCAACGCTCTGAGGAATGTTTTCATTCATGGAAATCGGTCAGCTGCTGACGTATCTTCATAAAACTCTTCTTACACTTTCAAACACAAGTTTCCAGAAGTGTAAAATCAAATCTGGAGGCTGTTGAAACGTCTTCAGCCTCTGCAAGAGGGTCACCGCCTTCTTTGTCTGCTGCGTCCTTTGCCACAGAGGGAAAGGAGGTAATAGCTTGCACTAATTTGGCCCTGGGCTGTGCATTCAAAGCCATATGCCAGAGTGAATCTGTAAAGCTAACGTTCTGGGGCCAGCGGCTGTGGGCTTTGACATCCTGTATTACACCTAATTGCCACCAGACATTGCATCGAAGTCTCCGCGAAAATCCCCCACAACCACCTGCTCCTCGTTCTGTTTACCTTTCAAACAGGAATAATGCAGAGGAGAGCGGGGTGAGAGTTCCTCTGTGTTATTTTCTGACACCCGAGCTGAGGATTGGGGAGCTGGAATGCCAGGAGAAATTTGAATTTGAGATGTGTTAGGATAGTTAATGGGTATCCCCCAGTGCATTGTGTTGCAGGGATCCTGTGTATGCTTTTCTGATTTATGTGCTTTTGTAAGAGTAATGACAGAGGGACAAAGCAGGGCAGAAGTATCATGGAGGTGTAAACCATAATTAGGTGAATTATCAGTTCCATAGCGCTGGGGAAACTTTGAATATACGAAATACATTTGCACGTCTCTCATTCTAAGACACATTAAAACACATTCTTGTGGCAATGATGTAGCGAGTGTACGTTTTTTGGTAATTTGGTACATTTCAGTCAAATATCAGCGTTTCCTTCCAGCGCGTCCCTCATTCCTCCTCCACTCAGACATGAAAGAGATGGGAAAATTCCACACCCTTAACAGTGTAATGATGAAATGATTTCATAGCGCCGTATTCTCTAACACCATGGTGTCAACCTTTAACTAAGTCATGCGTCACTCACTCTTTTCGACTAATAAAACTGCCTGCAAATCCCGAACGCTGTGGAGAGCTCTGCAGAGTGGAAATAACAACCTGGTTGTAAAACAACGGTGTTTACAGACTCCATGACTCCAGATTGGAAGGAAACCATGAAGTTTTGTTTCAGATTTAATTCAATTTCTCCGTCTGGTACACTTGGATATGAAACTCCACATCCAAGAGGTGACCTAAGTGATCACATTTGGCTGTTGGTTGTGATGTATTTTGAATAGAGTGGTTAGTTACAGTGGCTTGAAGAAAAACACTGGCTTAGAATTTAGACATAATATTCTGGAACATTTTCTCGTTATAAACCATTTCTTTTCTTTTTTTTCTCCCCCTCTTCTCAGTTATATTCACCGCAGATTTAATCTTTTTGTCTTATACAATTAGTGTTTAAAGAAAGAAATGCAGTAATCAGTGTCGTAAGAAATATCCACCTTTTCCTACAGATGCTTTATTCTTGAACATTTTGCAAGTCTGGTTCTTAGACAAACCTGCTTATTCACAGAGAAATCATGCAGATTACAGACGGGTCTAAACCAGGGACAATCTTCCTGTGAGGCAACAATGTTATCTGATTGTTACTTATTATTTTATCAGATCATAACACTTGTCTATTTGCATCTTGTTGCACAATCTTTAGCAGCAATCGCTGCCAACAAGCATTCTGTGTAGCTCTCAATGAGTCTTCTGTGCCTACCTGCAGGCCTTTTTGGTCCATTTTTGTGCAGAAGAATCAAGCATAATTATACTTATTTAAGCTCAAATCTCTCTCTCTCAAAACAGAACCTTTCTGCTAATATGCAAAAACAGCATGAAGAATGGGTCAAATGACAATAAGGGTCAGTGTATCTGAGACTGAATGGCGACTTGTCCAGGGTGTGGCCCATCCTTGTTACCCAAATTAGCAAAAGACAGCTTTTGCCATAATTTTCTGTCTTTTGCTTGACATGAATCGCTGCTTTGTGATGTCATTTTACTCATTGTACCAGGTCACTAAAACGATGTCCTGGGTGCAGATGAAGAAGAAATAACTTGAGCCATTTTGACAGATCTGAATGATGTCTGTGACAGAGCAGAAAACAGACTCCCTCTCTACATTTAAGGTTAGGCTAAAGACCAGGGGTAGGCTACGCCAGGCCTCGAGGGCCTCTGTCCTCAGCACACCTGATTCAAATGAGTGTGTCGTTAATAGACTTGTGCAGGCCTGGATGACAAGGGGCCCTGGAGTTGCCGATCCCTGCTTAAGACCTTCCTGTAGTCTTTTAGACTACGTTTACACTGCAAGGCTTAATGCTCAATTCCAATTTTTTTTGTGAAATCCGATTTTTTTGTGAAGTCGTTCACATTACCTAAGATATGCGACTTGTATGTGATCTTCAGTATGAACTGAAAGCGACCCAAAAGCGTTCTGCATGCACGTTGTAGAATACGACGACGTCACGCACAGCGAGCGTGGCCAGTGTTCAGACTGGACGGGATACCCGGTTGTGGTGCTTGAGGGCCCCTTCCGCTTCCTCAGCGCTCTCCCCCACCTTTCCCCTCCCTCCTTCCCAGCTTCAGTCGTGCCGGAGGGGGGGGGGCGCCATCATCTGTCGAGCCCCCACCATCCTCGCATGAGTCGGGCACGGCTGCCGGTGGACTGTCGTGGTCTCCGGGCTGTCTGCGTTACGCGTGCATGCCGGGATTCGGTGGTCTGTGGCGGTGGTGGGCCGTCTCTCCAGTGGGGGGATCTGGGCAGGCTTTGTGATGCGTGTTCGCGGATGGGGTTCCTGTCGGGGTTCGGTCTCGACGCCCCTCGACAATCGCGGCAGACCTCCACCACCCTCCAGAAGCTCCGTGAGTCTCCGACCCAGCCGGGGTTGATGACTTATAGGTCGGATGAATGCGACCTGCCAGTTCAGACTGAAGTCGCATATAAAATGATCGGATATGTATCGGAATTGGGACTACATATCCAAACGACCTGGGTCGGATTTGAAAAAATCCGATCTGTGTCGTTCATACTGTCAATAAAAGATCGGATACAGGTCACATATAGGCGAAAAAATTGGATTTGAGTCACTTCAGGCTGCAGTGTGAACGTAGCCTCAGACCACCTCCTGGTTATAGACCTTGGCTTTTCTTTTCTCTCTCTCTTATCTTACCTACACCTGTGCTGACCCTCCGACCACCACATGTACAGATATTTTTGTGCCACTCCTCTTTCAATCCTGTTCCCCCCCTCTTTTCTTCCTCTGACCCGCTGGCCTTCAGCAGGAGGGTCCCCTCGTTCAGCTGGGTCCTGCTCAAGGTTTCTTCCCAAGAGGTTGTTTTTTGTTTTTTCTTGCCACTGTTCAGCTTGTCATGTGCTCAGGGGTCACGCTCTGGGTTTCTGTGAAGCATCTGGGGACTAATTGTGTTGTAATAGACGCTAAATAATCAGCAAAGCGCACATACTGAAGAGCTCAACTGATATATTAACAAAGACAAAAGATTTATAATTTGAAGGAATTCATTCATATAGATAACTAACAGACATCAATGTGGGAATCATTTTATCCTGTAATTGCAGGTTGTGGACAGGGTGGGCGCCGTTCCACCAATCTAACACGTATGCATTAGGTTTACATGAAACCGAACCTGACCCACAACTGATGAGAAAATCTATGGATCAGAAAAGGCTGACATTGGTGGTACATTCATGCACGTTTGTCATCCTCTGTGTGTTTTTTTTGAAGGAGTGCTAGATGGCGAAGGAGATTTACAGCCCTAATCAAAAACTGGCTTACGGATGGAAATGTAGCGTGAATTATGTCATGAAACCATCCACACTCAGATGCTGTGATTTATCACGTAACATGGGGACTATATGCGAGGACATCAGTTAGGAAAACAGAAACAGAAAAACGACAAAATAAATCAACAACAGGGACAAACTCTCACGAGATGTCCTGCACAGTGTGAGGCTACGTGCGTGTCTGTGCACGTTCCCCCTGCCAGAAAAGCAAACAAATGTACTTTTGGATATTTTCTTTTTCACTTTGGATGTTACACAAACCTGTTGCCACAGAGATGATGCATCACGCCGCTAGCCCTTCATCAATATGGTTAATTACGTCCACCGTGAATTTGGTGCAGTTGTGTTGTAAATATTTTTGCTGGGAAGCAGGCTGTTATTCCCGCGGTGGTTCCACACAGTCCAGGCCTTCCTGAGATGAACCCAAGCATATCCCGTGTGTCACTGCGTGTCTGTGCTGAGAGGAAGCATGACCAACTGCACTCTGGCACTTCATTAAATAAATCTGTGGAAACCACGAGCCAGCAGGGACTCACAGAGAGGGCAGCAGAGAGGGTGGTGGTTATGTAACAGCCTTTGTCTCCTCTTGGATTACTCACATGTGGGCCTACACTGATGAGCATAATCCATTAAATTTGAAACACTAGTGCAGAATGATTAGTGTTTTAAATAACAACAGGGAACTTTTTCTTGATTTACTGGTGTAAATGTGTGTATTTTAAGTACTACCCTTTTTCTGTTTCATATCATTGTGGATATTTTTTGAGCTACTGGTTAGAAACCCACAGAATACATAAAATAATATTCCTTTGCTCGTAATGTGACCATGAAGAGTCACTAATACAAAGTAAACCCAGTTTAAATATTAAAGTCTTTAAAGGGAGCATATGAAATGCTTACATGGCTTTTCTATGTGCAAATAGAGCGTTTGTGAATGCTGCCTCCTTGACTGGATTAGTGGGATTACGGGTTTAGCGCTGTAGTCTGCACTTATAAAGATGTATATTTTACTGTGTTTGTTCTATCAAGAGTTAGACATTTGCAAAGCTTAAGAAGTGTCAGATGAAATTAGCTCTTTGACTTCTAAACTGAACTTCTTCAAACCTCCAACCCTCTGAATGTCCCCACAGCCTCCACAGATTAACGTCGATGTACAAGGCAGAACCTATATGTCATAATGTCTGACTTCCTGCCAGTTCAGTCTGCTCTGTTTAAATCAACACGGTTTACCCACAATCTCAGATCAAAATATACTCGTCTTGTGTTGTTTGTATCACCATCAATAAAAAAATACACTATCAAACACTAGATGGCGGTGGAGGTTCGCTTCTGCAGAGCTGTAGTTTGTGCTGCTGTGCTTCCTTTTTGTTTACTTCCTTTATGTATCGCCAAAACATAGCAATGGAGCAAATAAAACATATCTTAAGCATTTGTTGAATGTAAAGCAGAAGCCATTTGTACTGACATAGCAGAAGTCTAGCTTTTTACCTAGCTTGATGAAGAAGTAGTAGCTGGAGAATGCGGTGCTATCAAGTGAGCCAATAAGATTTGTTGCATCAGCATATAGTTGCACTATTGGAGAGGTGCACACTGAGCTATGACGAAGGCTTCGATGTAGAGTCCTCAGCTACAGCAGACACACGCCATCGTAGAAGCATAAATAAGCTAATACTCTTGTTTTCTCATTTTCTCTCCTTTCACTACTTTCTTGATTTGCTTCTGCCATGATGTGAGCTGTAATTCAGTAAGCTAATTTCATCATTGCAGTTATTTCCTCAAATGAAACTGATGATTTAAGATAGATCACCCCCTAAAAAAACCTATTTTGCTGCTTTAATCACCGATATGCAAATGTCACCGCACCCTGAGGATCATCCAGTTCTGGTGGAGACGATCCAAAACTGCTCTGGTCTACAAGCAAAGGTGCATCTCGTTCATCTTTAAAATAACCAAAATATTCTACCGTGACCACAAAGAACAGACCTGTCAATTGCCAAGAGAAAGTTATCAATGACAAAGCTGCACCTAGTTTCATGTAGCAACATGGGAAAATCTAAAAATAACTTGTTAATTAACTTTAGGGAAAGCTTTTTGTCTCAGATGGAAAAAAGGCTGCTTTATTACATTATTACTATTACATGCATTATTTGCTTCTGGACCTGCTAAATACCTGAAATAAACATATTTATGAGGACCACCTGTTGTGTCCACGCAAGCGTTTTCCTGCCACAGCTGTGACATAAAAATTGGAGCAGTATCACGTTATAACGAGAAATCTTCACGTAATAACGAAAAACCTACCTTGTTATCACGAGATAAAAATCTAATTTTCATGCAGTACTTCTGAAGTATTACTCTATTACTCCATCTCTCTTCAGTGTGGCAATACGTCCCTCTGACAGATTTCTACTTTTTCTGCCCCGTGTCCTTCTCCATCTCCATGTTCTTTAGGAGTCTGTTTTAAAGGAGGTAAATTCTCCCTTTTTTCCCCTCAAATTAACAGTTTCTTTAGGAATCAAGTAAATGTCAGGGACATGTTTTAGTCAAAATATCACAGAGCTTCGCTCCCTCTGCATCCAAGTCCTTACAGCTCTGTTCTTGCTGGCTGGTTTCAGTGAAGTATTTCACTTGACTCCAAACATCTGTTTGGTGCCATGTGCATCTTTTGAAATCAGTTTTATGCAGCACACTTAGTAAATTAATAGTTATTTAAATAATAGCTCTCACATTGATGTATGACGCGTTTCAAATGAGGTGATGATGATAGTGATGATGATGATGAGATGTCCTCCTGAGTGATAGCAGGATTCTGTGGCCTGTGTTTGGACACAGCGAGGACCGGTGCAAAGCTCAAAATAGAACAGGGGATTCAGACACATTTAAAGGTCTGGAAAGCACCTTCTCCTGAGTGTGTGCATGTGTGCGTCACATTCACATACACAGTGAAACAGCAGGTTTGACAATAATAAATGGTCTGCCGCCCTGCGATGGACTGGCGACCTGTCCAGGATGTACAATTGAGTTTCGCTCAAAGTGAGCTGGGATAGGCTCCAGCAGACCCCCGTGACCCTGCATAGGAAATAGCAGGTATAGATAATGGATGGATGGGACATGGTCTGCCACAACACTGGTTGGCTCACTGGAATAATACAGGGCTGGAGGCTCAGCTTGGGCAGCCATCAGATGTTCCCTCACGTGTGGTGTTTAGCTTGTTTCTGCCTCTGTGTAGTACGATCTTACAACAGAAAACGAAAAATGCTGAAATTGAACAATCAAAGTGGAAGAACTAGAACAACGACCAGGTTTTCTGTGTCAACTCCCCTCCACAGGCAGAACTCGCATCTTATACATGACGACATGGACCATGTGTCATCTCACTGTGTGTGTTCATCACGTCATGAGGATACGATGATAGACAAGATCAATCCATGTTGTTGCAAAATCAGCTATTTTAAAGGTCTAAGTGGAAAAACTAAACTTCCAAAGTCCAGATTGTTCTCGTTACATGTTGTGGATTGTACATTAACCTTGTGTAGAAATAAGGATGTAAAGGGAGACATGTTGGTCTTGATTTGACATGAATATTACAGATACAAGGACCTGCATGGCTACCTGATTACCTGCAACAGCACTGTTACACACAAGCAGAAATACACTGCCCAGGCCATGTACAGAGGTTATAGTTGCTGCAGGGGTTGCAGGTTTGACTCCCGACCTGTGACCCTTTGCTGCATGTCTTCCCCCTCTCGCACTCTGCCCTGTTTCCTGTCTGCATACTGACAATAAAAGGCCACGAGAGCCAGAAAAATACCTATAAACAGAAATACACTGCGTGTCTAAAAAAACAAACAAAAACAAGTTGCCACCTTTAACAGTTCTTTGGACCACTTAGCTTTGATTATAGAATGTATTTCATGAGCTTCTGCACTGTCACATTTATTTCTGTCCAGAGTTGCATTATTTTTTCTCCAAGATCTTTTATTGATAATGGGAGAGTCAGACCACTGCTCAAAGTCTTCTCTCAGTGGGGTTCAGGTCTGTGTGTAAAATGATGTCTTATGCCCCCTGAACCTCCTCTTCTTTCACTATTTGAGCCTGATGAATCACAGCATTGTCATCTTGGAATATGCCTGTGCCATTAGGGAAGAAAGCATGCATTGATGGGATAACCTGGTCAGTCAGTATATTCAGGTAGTCAGCTGACCTCATAATGCTGCTGAACCTGAACCTAGACCTGAACCTCAACCTGACCAATCGCAGCAGCCCCAGATCATACCGCTGCCCCCACAGGCTTGTAGGCATGTATTTCTTCATCCACCGCTCTTCTCACCCTGATGCCCCCATCACTCGGGAATAGAGGAAATCTTGACTCATCACACCACATGACCTTCTTCCAGTGCTCCAATCTTTATGCTCCCTAGCAAATATTTTCTCTACAATAACTCACAGCTGTTTGGTTCCAATCCCTTGAGTTCCTTTCTATGAAACATAGCCATGAGTTTTACTGTATTTTTTTTATTATTTGATTTCACCAAACATTTTCCCAGAAAATGATGGTTCACCACTATCACTCCAGTTTTTAATAATGCGCTGGACAGTTCTGAACCCATTTTTAGTAGTTTCAGCAATCTGCTTCTGCGTGCCAATAAACTGACCCTCCTGAAGTACTGTTCCCACAGAGGTGGTGCTTCCTCGAAATAAACTAGATTATGCTGAAAATAATCTGGACCTTCCTCATACGATTTCTGTATCTCAATTTACATAGAAGTTTCTGGAAAAACTACATGTCACAACATGTAAATAAGGACATATCGGAGTTTATGAAGTTTTATGAATTTCATTTTAAATTCACTTTTAAGTGAAAAAAATAAACAAAAATTCAAAATAAAGTCCTCTAAAGACACTTGACACAAAATAGACTAAAAGTTTAGCAATTTAAATATAATTCAGTTAAATTCAAATTCTATTTCTATTCATTCTATTTCACTCCAAATCGTAATCCACTTACTTGTCTGAAAACCATTTAAATCCAACTGAGATCGAAATTAAAATTTTGTGTAATTCCAATTAATAAAAAACACAGTCAAGCTTAGGAACCCAGCGGTTGCTCCCAAGATCCTTACTTTGATGCAGTCCCCCTGAACAAGCACGAGGCTAAATCCTCAGAAGAACCAGACTTGGGGAGGGCGACCATCAGCCTCGACTGGCTGCTAATAAAGAGGTTGATGAAAGCTAGTCAAGAACAGACCTGTCTTTCCTCTTTTGCATATGATCTTTAATTTAAAAAAAAAATCTTGTCTTACTACTTTATTAATCAATAAAATATTGAGTATTTGATTGAAAACAATTGCTGCAACCTTTTAATAATCAGAACTTAGCTAAGAAGCTCTACATGCTATTGTACCTGCACATCAATGTACATTTAATCTAGATTTAATCAAGATCTTAATCATAAATCTAAATTTAGGAGGGATCGTAGCCCTACACCTTAAAAGCTGTCTTACATACCATAACTACAGACAGGATTTGTGCCCAAGCTAATCTTACTGAAGTCACAGTCCCTTATTGAGTGTTTTTAGTCTGTCCCTGGCCTTCCTTCCATACCATGTACACCCAGCCACTGCAGCACTGCATGGCCACCCAGGTCCCTGCACCCCAGGCTTGCACCCCAATGGAAACAGACCTGGTCTGGTTACCTACCATGGAGATGATGGATTGACAGCTCATTTATGTGAAACTTCAGGGCCTTCAGGTAAACAAGCGCAGAACTGTGTTAAATATAGAGCAGAAAAAGAAAACATATCCAACCCTCTGCCTAAAATGAAGGGAAAGGTAGGCAGGAATGTGGTTTATACCATGTCCATTAAAATCTGGAGTTGACAGGGTGCATTAACTCGAAATCTCATCCAGGAGTCTCACTAATGCCAGTTCTCATCTTTAAATAAAGGTAATGTGACTTGGTTATTTGTGTACCAATTGGTTTTCCAAATTAGTGGATTGCATTAAGATCGTATCTGACCCTTGTAGACTTGGTGAAGCTCTTCAGACCTGAATGCTTCCATTTAGAAATGATCTTAACTCTGTGATAGCTCAGGTATTTGGTCCCAAGTTATCCTATTTGCTCCTGATCCTATATCCCACTTTTATTTTCCACCAGTAGAACTATGAAAGCAATGATCCACGGGAAGCCAAATCAACAAGGAAATTGGGCTTGATCTTTGCCCTCCTCTGCGCTATAAAAGCCATTTTGCTCATTACCCTGCCACGTGACACATTTATCGATATTACTCTGATTGGTTCTGATGGCAGTAATTTCATCTTCTAACAATCTGATGCTGACAAATGAATTTCTGCTTTTGCATATGCTGATAAAGGGGGAAAAAAAATGGTAGAAGCAGACAAAAATGGTTATAATTTAAGTGATTACTTCTAAATTGAAGCCCAACAGTCTGGTTCTTTTAAAGACTGGGAAGTCTATGATGCCTAAAGAAGCTGTTGTAAAGTGAAGTTAAAGCTTATAAAAAAGAGGAAATTAATTAAATGCAGGGAGGGTGGTTTGGCGCCATGGAAAAAATACACAATTAAGAGTCTCGCGCCAAGGAGCCAAATGGACAAAATGAAGGTGATCAGTCATATTTTGCTGCTTTTTGACATTAAACATATGCTTTTTTTTCTTAGAGGTCAGCTAAGCAATTTAGACAAATTGGACAAAATTGCAAAGGTAAACACAGGGAGAGGTCTCGTAATGTTTCTTTCGCTCTCTTTTTCTTTCCCTCAGTCTCATTTTCAGACACTATTTTGTTTTGTAAATCCTTTACCTGCCTTTTCTGTGACGGGGAGGGTCCGTCAGGGCTGTCGGGGGCAGGGCTGTCTTATTCTGCTTTACTGCACCGCCGTCCATCCGGCCAGTTTGTGTTGGCCAGAAAATGCTCGAGCAGCTACCTAAACTCTATTTCAGTATCTTAATTAGTCAGTTATTAATTTATATTTACAATGCAGAGTCAATTTTAGTGCATAAACATTTTTGAGGTAGTTCAGTGGCGTTGCTGTTGAGCTCGTGTGACACAATACATGAGATGGGAGCTTTAAGTTGCAGGACAGTTGAATTTGACTTCCTGTAAAGCGTTGGGATAAGATTTAAAACACGATTATTGCTGAAACCTCCAGTAGGAACCAGACAACTAAGAACAGATAAGAAGTTGCAACCATGATTTGAATTGTGAGGTGTGGTCCAAAAGGAGGATATTATTAGTTCAGCTGTTGGTAAAAAAACAAAACAAAACTTTTTTTTATTTTTTTACGAGAAGAAAAAAAGACTGGAAGAGGTGGATGAGCAGTACAATCCCAATCAAATTTCATAAAGCCATATTGTATTACAGATAGAATATAAAGAACCTGTCAGATGTTGAAGTTGAGACATTTAACCTTTTGGTGGAACATATTAGCTCATTTTGACTTTGACGGTAGCAAAATGGGAATAAAATACGAGATAATGCGATTTGCAAATCACTGCCTTCTGTATTTAATTAATGTTTTACATAGTGTCCCAAGTTTCCTGTTGCAATATGACTGCATATGACTGAAGACGAGGGCTGGGGATAAAAGAACTGAAACCAGGAGCATGATTCATTTTACATGTTACCTTGATTATGATTAATGAATGCATGACAAAAACTGATTCTTAGTTGTTTTTTTTGTTTCTTAAAAAAAAGCCTTGTTTTTGTTTAAATAGAAAAATAATCTTGTCAAGTATTCATTTACTAGTCTTAAGAATACTGAGAATTCTAGCCAAGTAAAATTTTCTTACCTTCTTGCCAGATTTCTTTTTTTTTTCGCTTAATATGACACAATTTGACAAGATTTAAGAAAATTAGGCTTATTTCTAGCAGCCTAAGGGTGTTTTTGTAGTGTGATTATTATTTTAGTTTGTTTTACTTTTTACCCTCATGAATCACTGACAATTTTTTTTGGTTTTTTTTTTTTCTGCAAATACTTCCAGCCTCTTTCTCCTGTTGTTTTTTTTTTTCTGTTTATGGTCACATGTCTTATTGTCTTCCCTGATTGTTCCACATGCTCTTCTTTTGATAAACTGTCCTGCTTTTTTTGTCGTTCCCTTCTCTCTTTCATGCCTTGCATTGATTGTGTTGCTTTTATCTCGCTGTCCACTTGATACAATATTAGAATTTTGCCTTTTTCTCTTCAGGTTTCGTTGAAATAAAGAGCTTAGTGAGAATGTTCCTCCATCAATGTTTCCTGCTTTTGAGTACTAATCCTGCCACCCTGACGCAGAGCACATCTGACAAAGAGGAGGATGGACAGATGAGAGAAAAGAGGTGGAGAGGTGATTACGAGGAAGATCAGTCTGATAAATTGGAGTTAAAAGTAACATCCAGTCTGAAACTACAGATCGGTGAAAACCAAAACACACTCTCCAGTTCAAGCTTTCAAGTTCAAGCAAGTTTCAAACATTTTTTTTTTCTTTTTAGTTATGAGAATTATTTACAAATTATGAAAAAATGGAACATTTATGCCAGTAATATTAGGGGCTGTAACGTGGCTTAACCTGGATGAAACATGATGCCTTTTGTGCTCTGAAAACATTGAGTCATCTATTCCTGGAAAATGTGTAAATGTTTCTACAGACTGAGAGTGACAGTTATTTGTGAAACTTGATCTTGCTTCTGTTGCAGTCTGCGTGCAAATGCAGCTTTTAGATTTCTTTGCTAAAACAGTCTCCTGAGAGGATGGTTCACCAACCTGCTGCAGAGAGCCCCTTGAGCAGAAAACCACTCCATTCAATTCTATTTAATTTTTATTTAATTTTATTTATATAGCATGCCAGAAATCCAGAGTATGACCTCCTGACCCCTAACAGTGGCAAGAAAAATGCTCTGTCTTGGAAAGAAACGTTGAGCAGGACCTCAGCTTGATTTGGGGAGGGGGGGGTAAAGGAAGACATGAGGAGGGAGACAGGACAGTGAGGATGAAGGACAGAGAGAGGAGAGGTACAAAAATATACAAATATCTGGTGGTAAGAGGGTTACACTGCAGCTTGGCCACACCAGCGGGCATCCCACACTGGCATCCGTCGACAGGTGCAGGTAAACCCAGGATGGTCAGAAGTTAGAAGGTTTGGGAGGCAAGAGGGATCGCAACATCACCACGAAACCTGAAAAAAGAGAAGAGAACGAGACTACGTAAGATTGATTCTATTCAATGTTGATTCTATTAAATGAGTCATGATGATCTGCTACTGAGATCAGACAGAGTGAAGATGCTCAGTTCACAATAGCACTCCATCCAGGCCTATAACAGCATAACTAGGAGATGGTTTAAGAGACTACAGATTTAAAGGCTTTAACAAAAAGGAAGGTCTTAAACCTAACCTTAAATGTAGAAATGAAGTCTACCGCCCTTGCCAAGGCCATAAGTTAATTCCATGATCAAGGAGTCTGATGGCTAAAGGCTCTTCCATCCTTTCTAGACCTACAGACTCTTGGAACAGCAAGTAAACAAAGTGTCCTACTAAGCCAGTAAGGAACTATGATTTTTCAGATATATTGGAGCTTTATCATTCAAAACTTTGTATGTAAGAAGTAATATTTTGGATTCAGTTCTAAATTTAACAGGGAGTCAATGTTATGAAGCTAGAACTGATGAGATATCTCCATACCCACTTCTGGTTAGTATTCGTAAGATTTTCAACAAGGCCGTTTGTACAGCAAGAAAATAATGTATTACAAATTTTGTCAAAAATATGTATGTGTGATTCTGACCATTCATATTCGTAATGTTAAACGTTAGTGTGTCAATTAAATAGTTGTACGCAAAATTCTGCTGTCATGCACAAGTCTGAGAAATTGCTCGGGTTTTACAGAGTCTAAAGACGTCTTTTTGAGAAGAAGTTTAATTACTGCAATCTTAAAACCTCCTGGTACATATCTGGTTATAATTGATTAATAAAAATCATTGGAAAAAGATATTTAAAAAGCTTGGTTGTTTCTCACTCCATCTACATGTTTACTGGACCCTGTTCCTTCTGAGGTTAATTCACAAATATCAATAGTCTAGTCAGTCTAGGTAAGAACCAATAGGTACAGCTGATTCCAAGGTCCCTGTACTGTTCAATGTAATCCCTGTGGTTGGTAGGAGAATTTGAATTGGGTCTCTAATATTTACTATTTTGTTAATAAAGAAGTTCATAAAGTCATCAGCAGTTAAATGCGATGGAATGCAAGTCTGCAAGGAGCAGTGACTCTGAGTCAGCCTGGCTACAGTGCTGAAGAGAAGTCTGTGGTTATTCTGATTTTCTCTAATAAATGATGAGTAATACGTTTTCCTAGCTTTCCAATGAACTTCTTTATACATTACCAAACTATCTAGATGGGATTCCTTTAAATTTGCAGAGCGCCACTTTCTTTCCAGCTTTCTACATTTATACATCTAATTTCTGCATTATACCAGTGCGCAAACTTTCCAGGATTAACTACCTTCCTTTTCAGAGGAACATCAGAATCCAGAGTTAAATGTAGGAACTCTGTCGAGGCATCTGTAAGACTATCAATGCATGAAAGATCAAGACTTTCAGAGCTGTCCACAGCAGCATAAATAGGAGACAAGTGTCCAAGCAGAACAGGAATTTCTTCCTTGAACTTAGTGACAGAACTTTCAGAAGGGTCTCTACTGTAACATCCTTGTGACAAGTAAACTGAATTAAAGATATTAAAGATTGGTCAGATAGATCTGGGTTTTGGGGGAAGATCTCTAACTCATCAGCTTTTACTTCTTGGAGCAGCTGGGTCCTCCGGTCGAGGGATCATTGCCTGTCATGACCCTTCCAAGCTGACTAACCTTAAGCCTACAGGACTCTCTAATATAGTTAACTTGCAGTGACTAAACTAAGCTGGGTGTGTTCTTTTTAGCTTCCAAGCTAGATCATTTCACCCATTTGCAAATGTTTGGATTAACCATGACTGGGCATCAACAATGTCAGTTTTCACCAACATGGCCAGTTCCTCTTATGTTGGTTTTACTGACGCCCTAAAATTGAAGCTTCACAAACTCAGCCACATGTCCACCAAATATGGCCCAATTCTTTTTTTTTTTTTTTTATTCTTTGTCCTTTCCACACTTACTGCATCCCATGTCAAAACTACTTATGCAATCTAGGCCACATCTGATTTATATAACACATTGAAAAACCCAACTTTAGCCTATTTCATAAATGCTGGGACATGTTAAGCCTAAATAACACATGCCAGTGCCATAACTGTGTCGTAAGTGGCAAAAGTATCCCAGATTAGTCCCGAATGTGTCTTCTATTAGGGTCTAATGTACTTTCTGTTTATGTAGTATAGACTGTATAAATGTATGCGTACATAGTCTATTATACTGTTGATGTAGTCCCAAACTGTAGAATACCTGAAGCGCTGATTCATTGTTGGCATTAATGAAGCTGTTGATCAGGGATCAAGTCACTGCACTGTCAGCCTTAACACACTGCTCTGGGGTCAGCGTTTCAGAAGGAATCCTAGCCAGTGCCCGTCAGCACCATGTTTCCATGAGCTACAATAATAGAAAGATGAATCATGTGCACACTCACTGAACCCACAACTAACACCTTTTGGGTCTAGACATGTGTGCAAGGTGCTGAAAGGACAGGGTGGGTTACAAGGTGATTGTCTGGATGGACCACAGAAATGAGCTTTACCCGTGGGAAACTAACAAATACTGGTTACGATGACAACACAAGGAAAATTGCTGCTCCTTTTCTGCTTTTTGACAAACCTTTCTTTTGGTTTCTTGAGATCCTGCTGGTATTCCTCACGCGGTTTTCCACTCAGCAGCTTCACTGAGGAAACTGTCCACATTTCACAGGTTTTCATGTCACCTTATTAGCTGGACGTGTCATTAAATTGATGATTTTGACCACACATTGCGTTAAGTAGAAACAAAACCTAAACCGTTCCTTTCAGCGCAATGCCCATGACTGTTCAGTTTTTTTGTCATCTATTTATCTAATGACTCCTTCACAGTTTAGACAGAAGGCTAGATTCTGTCCACTTCTGTATGCCTAAAAAAATCACGTTGCTGCCATAACCATAATCACCTAATTGCCCTGCCCAGCCTCATTAGAAAACAAGCCTAACTGGAAAATCGCCTTAAGTGGCCGAAATTAATGAACCCTTCACATTGGATGCTGAGTCATCACAGGCCTGAGTCAGGACAAACGTCACCACTAAGGAAACGGCTGCTCCATAACCTGTCAGAGGGCATTTGGACAGGACTGGAGTGGCTGAAACTGACCCTGTGACCATCATCATGGAGGGTGGCAACCATGCTGGGAAGTACAGTGCAGTAAACATATTTATTGAACTTTCGGTTTGGCTTACTGTGTTAGAAAGTGGTAAATAAGTCTTTAATTGATTGAATCAGCTCTAGCTAATAGCTTTTTCAGTGGGTGATTGGGTGCCAGTTAGCAGGCTTGTGACTCAGTGGCTGGAAACAGAAGATTTCTCGATGTACATACATGACTGTACTTGTGTTCCTGTTACTTGTGAAACATAAGGACAGGAGAAGAGCAATTCCAATTCCGAGTTTGCATCTAGCCAATTGTGGTTGAAATTCCAGGATGGCAGCCATTTTACTGAGTATGCATCCAGTAATAATTGGAGATGGTAAAGTATCCCAGAATACATTTCACATCAACTATATAATAACTTTCTAAAAGGCTTGAAATACAAACTGACTGTTGAGGTTCTGAGGTTCTGAGCTCATAAGCTGTTCAAGTCATATAAATCACTAAGCAACAATAATATGAGCTTGTGAGTCATTTTGAATTGACAGAGCCTTCTGGATTGAAGATGAAACATCTTCACGACCAAAGAAAAATAAGTCCAGTTTCCTTGATTCAAACCTTTGGGAGTTACCATGACCTGGATGACTCCAACAGCGTATCAATAATTTGTGGGAAAGATGGAGGATAAAGCTCAAAATTATAAGTTTAAATTTCGAAAATCTACTGTGAAACCGAAGGTAGTTTTAAGGCATTTTCATGCAAGCTTTTGGCACTTCTACCTTCAGACTGGTTGATTTATGAAGATGCGGTGCACTTGAAAACTTACATGGACTGGCTTTGCATCAGATCCAATCAGTCAAGACAGATTTGGATACCTAGTGCTAGGTGTGAAAACATGTTAAGTGCATGCCTCAGGATGTTGAGCTATGTAACATGATCAATTAGCCAAGTACAAACTATCAATACCCAAGTCCAAACTTTGTTCCTATTGACACTTACCAGTAAAATGCATCCAGAGACACTGGATCTCTAGTGCCCAGCACTAATCCCAGGTCTGAACACATTCCAAGAAACATTCAGATCCAATCCCTCGCATTTGAAGGTGGTCAGGGACATGTGTCCATATTCTCTACATAGTCTGAACACAAGATGAACCTGGGACAAATTCAGGGACTGCCTACAGAATTAAAAATATAAGATTAGGTGATAACTCATTTGCTTTTTGCACAAATTTCCACAGTAACGCTCTTTGTCATATGATTTTTTCTGTGATTGTAGATCCTAGATGTTTCGTAATTCTACACATCTTTGCATTTTTGGAATAAAAATTGCGGTAGATTTTCTTGGTCCTGTTATTTCCTGTGGCTTTCTTCCATTGGGCACACTCTGGACAGATCACCAGCCAATCATAGGCTGTTTGTTCCGCCTTCTATCCTGTGAGTTTTCCCAAGTTGCAAGTATTGTCCTTTTGTTATTGACCAAATACTTATTTTCCACCATGATTTGGAAATAAATTCTTTAAAAATCAAACAATGTGATTTTCTGGATTTCTTTTTTCTCATTTTGTCTCATAGTTGAGGTTTACCCATGATGAAAATTACAGGCCTCTCTCATCTTTTTAAGTGGGAGAACTTGCACAATTGGTGGCTGACTAGATGCCCCACTGTTTGCCTCATACTTTAGACTGTGTCTATTTACTCCTGATTTTATAAGTGATGTCAGTGTTGATAATCTGCTGGTCAGAATGTGCTGTTATGAGTTTCATTGTTGTCAGCTGTGAATCAGCTGGGGAGTCCTATACCTCAAAGGGTTTTCTCTCTGTTTGGATGTCTCCTCCAACATTCCAAAGACATGAATGTGAGGGGAGCTGGTGCTTCCAAAGTGGCCATAGTGTGAGCATGTATGATTGTCTGTCTCTTTGTATTTACCCTGAGATGGACTGGTACCAAGTCCAGATCTCCAGGATGTGCCCAACCTCTCAATCAAAGTCAGCTGGGATAAGCTCCAGTCTCCTTCTATGTCATAAAGTAGATGTTGCAGAAGTCTGACTTCTTTATTTTTTAATGAAATGTTCGTGACATACCTAACATTGATAAAGGTCATCAAAACCATAGAACCAGATCCTACTGAACTAGACATCAAATGTCATCCAAAGGAGTATGGTGACTGCAGCCGTGACCCCATTATTGCACCCATCAGCCACTGAGCTCCTCAGACCTCACAGCTCACCATGGCTGGGGTCAGTGTGTGATGACTTCATTATGTTTGCTTCCATGGCGCTGCATTCCTACTGATTACTCTTTGACCCCCGTTGGGTTGTGCGTACTGAGAGAGGAGGAGACACATGTGTTCTAGGATTTTTTTGTTTAAAACCCATAAAATAGCACAACTGTCAAGGCAGTTCTTGAACAACAAAATGACATGAGGGGTCGGGATCTTAACAAATGCATTCATAATCTATCCAAAGCTCTTTTCTGTTTCCCGTTTACCTCCTCATTAACCTATCTCATCAATCATTTCTAAAATCTGCTTGGGTTTGTCATTTTTCATTTTCCCTTAGAAAAAAAAATACACCTCCTCACATGCACCCCCTCAGTTTTAATCATCTGATCTTGTGTACTTACGGGCCACTGACGCCTGCAAAGGAGATATGAGTTGACAAGAAAAGCATTACGGCTCCGCAAACCTGGTAACATGTCATTCGTATTTACAGTAGCTCCTTTAGAGAAAATGCTGCAGAACAGACATGCTTCTTCATTTCATCCGTTTGTTAAATCAGTAGGTTTTCTTGGGTTCAGTGTCACTCATATTTATTGTGTAAAAACCAACATAAAGAATGGAAGAGTAAGCTGGCGAATGGTTATCTGCTTCACGCTGAAGTGCTGTGTGCTAAGCACTTCTGTAATAGCGTTAACAGAAGCTTTGCTCGCATAAATGAGGAGAAATATACATTTACAGTGTTTTAGAAACTGGATCGCTGTGAGTTTATCTGTGTGCCATTCTTCTCCCTCCAGTAGTCCAACCATCTGTCTCTCATCTTCTGAAAGTATTTACCGTTCACTTCCCCTCTGCCTGCTATCCCTCAGCGGGAGACTGAAGTGTTGATAGGAGAGGACTGATGGCTCTACTGATTCCTCTTTTTTTGGCAAACTTATCACTCCAAGTCTACAGCCCGGGGTGATATAACTGTGGCCAGACCGCATAGTAGATTGAGTTATAGCCAACAAGCAGGTTTTTAAGGAGAAATGCTCTGCTGCCATGAATGCTCTCATGAAATGAAAAACATTATTTTTGTTAATGTCCAACTCCAGAATTGAACCAAATGCCAACATCTAGTTGTTTTTGAATCAGGCTTGATAATTTATCTCCCTGCCAGAATGCCAATGGTTTACAGAAGATATTTATTTTACTCTCCAAATGAAGTAAAACTAGAAGTAAATTACTTGTAAATGTTTAGAAAATTACACTTTTTCAGATCTTTTCTTTTTTTCTTTTTTACATAAAGCAATTTAAAACCTAGACCGTATAAAAAGAACTGAACAAACCCTCTGTAACTTCACCCAGAGGTTTTCTGAAAAGTCAGATTGAAGGCTTACAGCAAGTTAGCTATTCCAGCTTAGCTTTGCTCCTGCTAACCAACGATTTTAACTAGCCTTAACTTATATTCATTCAGTTCTAATCTGTCCATTCATTCACATTTCTGATCTCACTACTGGAACAACATGAGAACTGCCAGAGCTCAAAACAGGACCAGCAGACCACCGATCAAGCACCACTGGGATCTGACGCTCAGCTAACAGACCATGGTCTTGGGGTTTCAAGCAAAGTGACTCAACTTTATCTTACAAGACTGCAAAAGTCATGCGGTATCAACCTGGCATCAGGCAGAGCTCGGGCCCCGCAGACGTCCAAGCAAAGTTAGTGCGTGTGTTTTTGTTTTATTCAGTTTTAAATGATTAGGCACATACAAAAATCTCACCCCTGTATTCTCTGATGTGAAATCTGACTGTGGAGACCTTTGAAATGTTAACATCAGGGTCAGTAGATATTGACCCAGTAATGGTCATTCAAACTGCGTTGGAGACAGCTCCAAAAACTGGGTGCCACCTATTGGTTTTCAAGCCACTCAATGCAGAAATACCTCTTGTGACCAGTTGGGAGCAGGATATCCCAAGAAAGTTCTTGCGTCAGCCCCTGGTGTAAGAGTCAAGGAAGTGCAATACTACTCCTTAGGACATTAATGCCAGTGGCTCTTTCATTATTTGTGTATGTGTAGCAATAAATGTAGGCAATGACAAGCAAAGGTTTCTTCTCCTTTTGTCAACACAGAAGATGCATATGCCCCCATGTGGTCAGAAGTGGTATTGTATCATGGGCTGGCTTTAATATACACGTATGTAGTTTTATTTCACAAAGATCACATTCAAGCCTGTTTTTCCTTTTTTTTTTAAACTAGAATAGAAAATAAATAGACACTAAACTTGGAGAAAGGAGCTTTCAGTCTCAAATTTTACTATTTTTAGATGAATCTTTTCTTAAATACACAACTTTTTTGACAGTTTGGTCTACTACTTTGTTTGTAAGACTCTCTTTTTTTATTCATTTATTTATTTTATAAGATTTCATCTTGGATGAGCACAGTTTTAGTTACAGTTCCACCAGCTTGTAACCCAGCAGCATGCGTGTGGCTGGTATATTGGGAGCGGTGGTCAGCCTTGCCTGTAGTCCTGCAATATTGTGAGACTAATCAGTTTTGAGTACAGATGACGCCACCTCCATACCTCCCTCTAACAGCTCATATGTTTGGTCCTCCATGTCTCCCCACATATCTAATTCTCTGACTGCATCCAGTGTCTCCATCACTGCCTGCCCAGACACACAAAAGTAATTCAGGTATGCCTTGTTTGATTTGGGTCAGGGCCTCCCAAAACTAATACCTGTAAGCCGTATAATATGGTAATTTGTAGCGGCTGGGGTAAGGAACGTGGATTTATCAATAACTGGGCTCATATTGAGCTTAGATTTGGTTTTTGGAGGGAGACGAGGGGCACACTGACGGGTTAGGTTAAACAGAGGTTATTCAATAAGGGGGTGGCTGTTATTCCAAAAGGGAACCAGGGGAACTTATAGACTGTTGGTGAGCAGGCACTGACAGCCTTGTAGACTGACACTCTTGCGTCTCCCCCGTGGGGGAAATGGGTATACGACATACATGCGCCTATATGCATGTGAGCATGAACACGTTGATATTCATTCTTCCAAATGGGGTTTATGAAAGCGTCGTTATATGAATTGGCCTGGTGTCTGTTTTGCAGGGACTATTTTTCAAGATTGCACCGAAGGAGCATAAATGTGTTTCGCATAAAATGGGCTAAGAGCTCTCTGTTTTTATAAAAAATCTTCAAAAGAAGAGCATTTTAAAAATAGTTTTTGCCCAGATTTGTGATCTTCTCATTTCAATAATGGTGCAGTTTCTTATTGCATAATATTTCTTCTCGGGGCTTGAACATGGATTTCTGGCATACTGTTAGGATTTCAGCCTTGTAGCCTTTTAAAGAAAATGAACGAGGTCACCAAAATCATAATGATGACTTTTTTGGGGGATCTAAATGTCTTTACAAAGCAGTGTTATGTAATGTGATGCAACATTAGTGAAAAATATTGAAATGATTAGGAAAGATCACAAAGTCAATGAAGTGTCTTCCATCAAACCGTGTGTAAGCATTTTTCATATATGCAAAGCCGATTATTGGAAATGATAAAATTCCACAAACTCTACAAAAAGTTGCTATACTATGGAAAAAGGGAGAAAACATTTCATACTGGGAAGACGTTAATGCAAGTAAATGAACTGGAAACGGCTATAGCTAGTAGATGATGACATACACAAATCCCATGAAGCACAGATGAACAAAGGATTGTTAGTGGATCTCTTCCAAGACCACACAGATGTAACTTTAGTCGTTCAAAAGTCTAAATTGTCCAATGTGTCCACAGTCACCAGACTTTCGCATATGTTACTTTAGTTCTAATTTGTTTACTTTTAAGGTAAAACTGGAAGTCTTATAAATGTGTCCCACCTCATCGCCCCCCGGACTTATATCTGAATCTGGATTTTATCTGATTTATTTTATTTTTTTTACCAGATTGTAAACACTTTAAAATGAGGGTCTGTGGAGATGCTCACTTGTGGTGCCAGTCCCTAGTGGTTATTAAAGAAACTACACATGCTGCCACTTTCGGAGAGGTCACAGATTGACAAACGTGATGTAGCCTCTTGGTTTAAATTCATTATAAATGTAAACATGTAACCCACTTTCATGTGACATTTAGCTGTTGGATATTTGATCTGAGTATAATACATAATAGTAGTATAATAGTACACAGATGACTGCTTTCGGCATAATGACTGCAAGGTTCCCGGGTAAAGTGGCTGAAAGCTAAACACACATCATCACCACTCCACCACAGTGCTTTTGTATGAAGGGTTTGTGCTGATATGTATGAACTTTGGTCATACAGCACTTTTTGACACAACACACTATAATACTAGTACATACTAGTTTTGTCAAAGTGTATTAGATGTTATGAAGTACTCAAACAGTTCAACAATCTGCAGAGTGTAAGAAGTACCAGGATGGATTGTTACTTAACTGGCCTGTCTGTCTGGTACTTTATCCAGTGGTGGATACATGACACTGGGAGCTGGTCGGCTTCCATTTGTGCTGCAGCCTAGTTGTTTTTATGGTGATATATTAAGTAATAACAATGCAGTGCAGCATGTAGCATGCAGTTTCAAAAGTGACCATTGCTCGAGAATACTTTTTATAATTGCACTGTCATGAACTTTAACAGGCCCTGTGATGGACTGGCGACCTGTCCAGGGTGTACCCCTGCCTTTCACCTGAAGTGAGCTGGGATAGGCTCCAGCAGACCCCCGTGACCCTGCACAGGACATAGTGGGTATAGATGATGGACAAATTGTTCAGGATCTGGGTGGAGTCATGCTCCCAGACCTGAATCTTCAGAGACGCATGAAGACAATTACAAATTAGACCTTCTATCACCTGAAGAACATCTCCAGGATTAAAAGACTTATGGCTCAGCAGGATCTTGAAAAAACTTATTCATGCATTTGTATTCAGCTGAATTGATTACTGCAACAGTATCTTCACAGGTCTGCGTAAAAGCTGCAGATGATCCAGAACACTCACTAAAACTAAGAGGATAGATAACATCACAACTGTCAGGTTTTTACACTGGCTCCATGTTTCTCAGAGAACAGACTTTAAAATACTTTATAAATCACTGAATGGTTTAGGGCCAAAACACATCTGAGACTTGTTGTTACAATATCAACCATCCAGTCCACTGAGGAGGCAGCATTCAGTTTTTACGCTCCAAACATCAGGAACAAACTCCCAGAAAACTGCAGGAATACTGAAACCCTCAGTTCATTTAAATCAAGGTTAAAAACTTATTGATTGAGCTGAATTGATTTCTTTTTTCTTTTTCTAAATCATTTTTGTTTTTAACTTTAAGCCATTTTGATTTTGATACTTTACCGTAACGCTACCCTAACTTTTACTGCATTGTCTCCTACTTTCTTTATTTCTCTATTTCCTTTCATTTACTGTATGTTTTCGTTAACGTTCATCAACACAGCCCTCAGTGTCGCTAACGTTGTCACTGATGTCTATTTGCTAACTTTTCCATCTGATAACAGGACTCTTTTCTGGTATTTTGTAACGGTAACATGTACATGTTCTTCAGGGACGCCAGAGGAAAACCCATCGCCTCATAACATTGCAGGCCGTGAATGAGCAGCGGTTGTCATAGAAACTTGACTTATAGCAACTAGCAACGACTTCTGGTGATGTATAACTGTAAAGAACTTATCTCATTTCCTAGGGGAATGTTTACATCCGTACCCCTCACCACTTCCTTTCAAGAGGCAAGAGGTAGGGGAAAGCAAAGGAGTGGGGGTAGTGGAAGGGGTAAAAAAGAGAAATGGGTTTGGGCTTTAGTCCAGTTCTCTTTATACAGTCTATGTATCCCACCCTGCACATGTGTGATTGGACCGACAGCTCCATGACAACCAATCCAGATTAACATGTGCTGACACTGACAGTGTTCTATAATACAGGCGCAGGGAGCACGCTGTGCACAATCTGCAAGTCCATTCCAAATGAACTTTTTCAATCATCTCAATTTTGCCTAAAGGTACAGTTTTTTTTAAACAGCTACAAACAAATTAACTATCAATGAGATAAATAAGGGATAGCTAAATATATAATGAAATAAATATACAATAACTACATATATGAAGAATTATTTTAATTATTATTAATTTAGCCAGCCGTTCATTTGAAGTCCTCCACAATGACATGACAAAAAGCCTGTCTTTCAACAACATGTTCACACCTGTAACCTGCAGATTAAAACTGGAACAAATAGAAGGACTATAGGACATGCACATAAAACACACACTGCCTCACTGGGATTAGGGTCAGGCCCGAATAATGTGTCATCGAGCTGCAAGCAGCAAACAGGACAACCCGGCTCTAGTATTTTCAGTGTACATGTGGGTAACGTGTTGCCTTCAAGACTATTTATTTGGAATCTGTTCAATTTAAAACACTAATCAATATACCTTTACTAAAAGCTCACATTGCATATTTTGGCAGTGTTAAAAGTAGTATATCTTGAAGCCTGCATGTGTGTGTGTGTGTGCGTGTGTGTACCATAGTAAAGAGGATTACATCTTTCTCTTATCAGCTGAGAAAATGGCGGACTGTCGCTATGCCATTAATGTGACACAAAAACTCCTTTTCATTCCTCAAAGCTCTCCGCCTTCAAATATAATCTTTACAGCTCATCTGCACACAAACATCCATTTAAATACAGGGATAACTTGCTGGACCTGCTAAACTAATGACCACATCTGCTCTCTTTCTGCAGCATGTCCCAGTGGAGTTCATATCCACAGAATTAGTGGATGATTTACAAACGTGCATCAAATTATGTAAGGTACTCTTCAGATTTATGTAAGAAGAAGATAAGAGAGGTGGTAGAAATGATGACATGCCAGGGGTCCTTAGGGGCCCATCATGTGGAAGTCTGCTTGTCACACAGAGAAATGTCTACTTTGTGTATTAGCAGCAAAACTAAACAGGTGCTCCACACTCCTGCAGGTAAAAAGACTTATCCCAGATCATCTTAACAAGCCATATGAGACTGTTTGTACACCTTGTCTCTGTGCCAGCTGCAGTGAGCCACTGATATCCAAAGCAGAGCGGCAGTGTTTCCAATGTTTTTTTGTTTTTTTAAACCAATTCATTATTCATGTACACAGCTTACAGATGCCCGCTATTTTCTATAACTGTTTTTGGAAGAAAACGAGATGAAAATTTAAAAATGTACATTTCTTGGTCTGAAAAAAAAAACAAAAGCAAATAATATGTCGGTTATCGTAATACAGTAACTGTTAATTAGCCTGCATACACTCAGTTATACTGGCGCGTGCATGTCCTCCCAGTAAGCTACTACGCCTCCTGTCAGTGGACTACCATGTTTTTGACTTTTAGCACTGAAATACGAACCGGTGTCCCCGAGGTCAAGTTGTTGACAGATGCCAGTGGCCGATGCCCCGCTCGTGCCTCCGTCATTCCCGGTTTCCGCAGTCCCACAGTCCATCTCCCGGACGGCTCGTGACGACGACTCGCAGCCCTTTCTACCTCAGCGGGGGACCAGATGCTGCGGTGTACGCGTCAAAACAAGAGCTAATTCTCAACACTGAGCGCCATTCGGTTTGCTCTCATTACTGCATTTCTCAGCAGAGGCATGCCATGAACGCATACGCTATTTGTCGCTGTCTTTTCGCGGCGACGCCGTCTCGCTCAGAGCCAGGGGTGCTGATCATCTCCGCTGCTGTGCGTCACCATTCTCACGCAGAGACTTTAGCGCGCGCAGCTCCAGCATCGTCAGTGCGGGACGCTCATTAATAACCATCAAAAGACAATATGTGCGATGCAATGGCTATAACCTGCATTATAATTTAAGATTTGATTAGGGTGAATATCAAACATAGGCTTTTGATGAGTTAATAATTAATAATATAGATGACCCCCTATGATAAAAGCTCATGAACCCATTTTATAGCATAATGGCTAAAAGACAAAGCTTATTTTTTAGAAATTGGTGGGATTACAAAAAATATAATAATAATAATAATTGGAAACCTTGAAGTCAACATTACTAAATATCTATAAAATTAAGTAACATTAAACAGAGTGTGAATTGGGCTATACAATTTTATTTTTTTTTTTTGGGACGACAACTGTCATCATGGAAAGAATAAAATATATAATAAACAAATAACTTAAATAGCCTATATTAATCCAGTGGTTTGAATCAAACCAATTCTCCATTTATTTAAACAAGTTTTTATTTTTGTTTGTTTTTTAATTTGAAATCGCTCAATTTTCGCATTTCCGTTCAAATATGGGGAAAACACGTTGAAGCAGCAGCAACCTAATTTGAATTGCGCAATCAAACTGTGCTCTGCTTTTCAGTGTGTATGGAAGCAATTCTGTACCATAATTCAAATTAAAACTCATTAACAGAAATGCTTTTTCATTTTCAGAATATAGCTAGATTTTTTTTACTCATAAATAAAATTTTTAATGATTAATCCAAACTGCATTTTTATTTTCTTAATGACTGCTCATTTTGTAACTTAATTAAAATGATAAAGAAAAAGATTATCAAGATTTAATTGTCGAAATATGCCCCAGCAAATATATACCAAAATTCAATTTGAAATGTCAAATTTGAAAATTAAAATGCATTAGCAGAAAAGCTTTTTCATATTTCAAAGTCATAGCTGCACTATTTTTACTCACAACTAAAATTGATAATAAATCATTCAAACTGCTTTTTAATTTTCTACTGCACCCCACTCATTTTGTGACACAACTAAAAAGAAAACAAAGAGGAAATTGTTTTTTGATTTTCATGCCAGCCCCATAAAAAGTGTCTGGCATAAGGCATAAGGTGAACTGTAAAATGTTGTGCTGAATCTTCTGAGGTGATGTGCTAGTTGCAGTGGCGACAATCGCCTCAGGAAGTCCAGCCAGAACTAAAAGATGTTTCTCAAAGAAGTCATTTATTGGTCACACACGCACACACATGCCACTCTTCTTGGGTCAGCATTGATCATTGACTTAGAGCTTGGTTACATCCAAAACCCTTAACTTCACACCGTGGTTTAACTACAACATATAAATGAAAAAATTGTACAACGTTAAGTGCTGATGTATACAACAATATTGAACAAATAGTGAGTCTTGGCATATAACACATCTGTAAAGCTTCCTCCCCAGCACACTGCAGCAAAGAAGAGTGCACTAGCCACCACCGTGTGGTAGAACATGGTCATCATTTCCA
>JBAMYA010070337.1:0-25554 GCA_037176975.1 Arrhamphus sclerolepis
CACACACACATATAACCCTTCGATGCATCTTCAAAAAACAAGTTAAATTCCCTTTGCACATAAATGCGCACGTAACAAAAGCAAGCCATAAAAACAAAACAAGTTAAAAAAAAATAGCATCAGTCATAATCACACATATATCAAAATTGTGTTTTTAAAATAACCCTTAAATTGCGAAGTTTTTGTCGTAATGCAACTTCTTTTTATGGTATAAAAAAAACAACAGCCAATGCATGATTTATTTTCATTTCATATAAACTGGATTATTTAAGGTTTGACTATTATATGACAAAGATGAGCAGCAACATTTACTTGTATGCATGATTAAAATTTGCTCAGTGAAGTACTCACATTAAAGCCCTTCCACACATTTTTGTGTTCATAGGAACACATTCAAATCACTATTCTTTGATCCTGCTCTAAAATAAATAAATAAATAAATACACAAATAAAACATGCATCTAATCATTTCTTCACTTCATTCGAGGCCTGGGGCTTTAAGTTTGTGTTCTACTTCCTGATGATGTAATTCTTACTATTCATAGTGATCTGAATAGATTTCAATGTACATATCTTTGTGTGTTGGGTCTTTAAAATGAGTATTTCAGTTCACATTGTGGACAACAGTCTAAAAATTAAAAATACATTTTTAAAAATAAAAATTAACACTCTAAATACGCAACCTTGCACATATAATCAATAATATGCCTGAAAAAAAGGATAAAATATCCATAAATTAAAAGCCAAAAATACAAAAGTGTGGCAAACATTTTTTCAAGACATTTAGATTCTGACATCTGAAGACACTGGAGGTCCAAATGTCTCTCATAAAGATGCTTGCCTGGACTTCTTTTAGCTGACATGAAATATGATCATGAGACCTGATGTTGTTTGGAGAGGAGCAGTTAAAGAGATTTATTTCCGACCTGGCTCCAGATAGTCAATTGAGATCTACAAGATTTCTACTTTTCCTAGATGTTTTTGGCACAGCTGCATGCTCACATAGTCCCAAGCATTTGAGTATAAATAAAATTTAAGACCGAATTTCCAAGTCAGGATTCATCACCTTGATTCAAAATTGTGTAATTTGACACAAAATTAAGCATTTATCAATTTTGTTGACATTCGACCAGTAAAATGATAATGCTCTGGTTCCTGGTTTTCAAGCTGTACCTTATATTTATTTAAGTGAAGCCGCTGATTGTTAAATGGACATTTCGCCAATGATGCAATGATATCGGTCTTAAATCAATCATGCATTATTTATTTATTTATTTTTCCTCATTATTATTATTATTAGTGGGCAAGGAAACTTTTAGTAACCAACTAGCTGGTCATCTAGGACAATGAACAACAGTTTTGTCCATCATTGCTCCGGGTTTCTGGCTTTCTTGATGGAATCAAACTCCATAGTGTGTTTCATCTTACCACCACATTGCCATCGCTGGAAACCAGATCTTTGCATAGTGAGCATGTCACAGTTTTCCCACAGATGTTTAAGTTTAGTGTGACGTCCGGATGAATCCACCTACAGTATTATGGTTGCACTCCCAAATCCCATTTTGAGATACTCATCCAGACTGAGAGTGCATTGGTGATTTAATTCATTTTGTATTAATTTGTTCTGTGTTGTGTGGTTTTGGACACGAGTCTGTTGAATAAACTGAAATGAACTGAATATCCCAATCCAACAGCTCATGAGCTTCTCACTGGACAATATCGCATGAATTCCTGTGCTGGTTTTTACAGCAACAAGGAATATGGATTCTGTTTCTAAAAATGACATGGTATTGGATGGTGTGTAGAGTTAAATCCTCATCAACACAACATCCCATTTCTCAGAAGTACTGGTGAGTTTTACCAATACTGGTATCAGTATCAGAGAGGTTGCCAACTTGACACATAAGAAACATCCCAGGCAGTGGAATGAAGGTATATGTAACAGTTTATTTTCTCATGCATCATGTAAAGTTCCAGCTTACCATAAACAGCAGTAGATCGTCCATCATTACAAAAAAAATCTGTCAAGTTAAACAAGAAAAATCAAAAAAACTGAAGCAAACCAATAAATACTGTACAGCATCAAATATTTACAGATCTCTTAACTTGTGACAAGCAGAAATAACAAGAGTAAGTAGTGTTATGACAATATGGAAATGGAGAGAAATAAAAATACTGGTCTGGGAAGAGTTATACTCGTTCACATGATCTTGCATCATCATTTATGTGCTTCACTACCAGTAATAAAGTACCATATAAAGTTACTCTGCTTCATTTAAATAAATATTACAAACTTCCCAAAGCTACTTAAATAATTCAAATAAGCAGTTTCAGTGTAAAATCACGAAATGAATCAAAACAAGACTAATGTCTTTCACAATAGCAGATATTGAACTGATTAGTGAATGTAACAGCGTGTAAACAGCTTCAAATGAATTGGAAGAGTCTCCTCAGTGCAGATTTGTTCAAGTTTGGCTCTTTCATCCATCAATGCTCTCAGTTGTTCAGCTCCTTGTAATGCAGGTTGAAATTCCAGCGTTTATCACTAAAGAAAGCGACACAGTTCACTTAGTCAAGTAACAGTTTAAAAAAAACAAACAACAAAACCCATCAGTGGACCTTGCCAGCTTCTCACCTGACGTGTGAAGGCCAAATGCCTAAAGAACGTGTTTACTTCGAACACTCCGGGTTTAACCGCTCCACCTGTCTTGCCGGTCTCACCTATCCTAACGATCTGCCCCTTGGCGATGGCAGCTTTGAGGCTCATGCTCCTGAGTATGTGGGCGCCAGGCTCAGAGCCAGATGTAGGCCGGGAGGAGACGGTGATGTAGGTGGCATCTTTCTGATGCTCCTGGTAACTCACTGTCAGAGATAAAGCAGTAAAAAAAAAAAAGTGGTTTAAGTAAACTAAGTGCAAAAAGTAAGGAAATTTGAGTTTGGTAGATTATTTCTTTGTTGTATCAATGCTTCTTGGCAATATATGCTGTTGGAAAGCCTGATTAATTCCCTTCCACACTTGTAAGAAACATACACTTGTGGGATGAGCAGCAGAGCTGTGGGTTCGACAGATGAAAGGTTTGTCAGATATTCTCTGCCCTTTTTCCCCCTGTCACTATTGACTTGTTTTTGGTTTCTTGCACCCCCAGGTGCAGCCAATCAGGCGCCTGATTGGCAGCTGTGAGCTTTGGTTGTGCTACAGTGATCAGTTGATATCTGCTCCAAAAATCAGCATGCCACGTTTGGCTAGTCTGGATAGGGCCCGGGTGATAGGAAAACTTCGAGGCGCTGTACCGGACAAAACTTAGTTGAGGCATTATTTGAAGTGAGACCTAGTACCATCTGCAAACTGAAGAACAAGCTCCACATAACAGGGGATGCCAGAGACAGGCCTCCAAGCGGGTGTCCCAAGAAGACAGTTTCTGCATCCTGTCAGCACTTAAGAATTGTTGGTCTTCTAGAGATTTAGTCAAAGTTTGCAGGATGATGCAGTATGTCTGAGGCTTTGCTCTCCCACAGGCTGTTGGGGTTCTTGAGTGTTAAATGAATACCTTCAAATGGTTAAATCACCAACCTTTTTTGTTGAGTCACCAGCAAAAAAAAAAAAAAAAAAAAAAAGCTGCTTGGCATTGACAAAGAAGATTTGGCAAATCTTTCATGGGCACAAATCACCCACTCTGCTTCTCATCCACAAATACATGTTCTTTAGAAATGTGGCATCATTTAAAAAGGGAAATAAACAGGCTTTCCAACGGTCTAAGATGTATTGCCCAGAAGCATTGATGTGTTTCTGCATATGGTGTAATTCTAGAAACTTTTTCCTCATCTAGACATTTACATTTATAAAAGCTGCACTGATCACCGTTAGCAGACAAAGCTAATTACACTTTAAAGCAGACATGGAGGACTCGGGCCATTTTAATCATGCTGACTCTACCTGCAGATGTCACTGCTGTGTCTGTGGTGCTGGTGAGCTCCAGCAGGACTGTGGGATATGCAGGGTGCATCAGAAAGAGCTTTCTGATGAGTGGCTCAGCTGCAGAAACTCCTGGTGTGATCTACACAGTCAGAGTGGACAGTTTAGCAAAGTAAAAGTAAAATAAAGCGGCGTTAAATAAACCGAGAACTTGACAGGGGATGCTTACTGTTGTCTTGGTAACATTTCTCTGTTGTCTGATTGGCTCACTGGCCCAGAATAGGAAAGCCGACTGGCCAGTTGAAGTGGGGATGGCAGATGTGTCCAAAACGAGTTGAGGACACACAAATTTTGCCATCCACACATGGTGGCCACTGGCTCCATCAACAACCACTGCCTGAGAGACAAAGAGGAAGGAGAGGGAAACCCAGCATTAATATGAACATGAGCTGTACATTTCCAGGAACATTTTCAATTGATTTTAGTTTAGCAGGAGAAAATGGTATACCGTCATGACACCATTCGCTGAATGCTGAATGAAAAGATCAAGGATTCCATCATCATTGAAGTGTCCTGGGACTGGCTGACTGTGTCAGGAAAAGACCTCAATTTAGTGACGTTTTACAAAACTCTGTTGTATATGACTTACTTTGTTCTCAGCTTTACATTAGAGCGATTTAACACACTGACATGATGGCTATGACTCTTTTAAATCCTCTCTAATCGTCATTGGCCTCCTCATCTGTGGCCTACCTGTGAAGATGAGCTGAGCTGAAGGTCCATTCCTTGTGCAAGTCTCTCTGTCTGAGCACCGACAGTGTGCTGGCGCCATAAACCAACACCCAGTCACTTCTGCTGGAATTCAGGTTGGAAAAGCTGTCCAGACTGTTGTGGTTGCTACCAAAACCAGCCACAAGAGGGACAAGAAACTCCACACGCTCACTTCCTCTGGAATGAGAACAACAAATATGATATTTAGACTTATTTTATCATCACCCTGATTTATTTCACCATGCAAATACTTCTCCTGATAAGTCAGAGGTTTGCATGAAGTCAAGCATGTTCTGCAGAAGAAGTCGCTATATAAAATCTACAAAGACACCTTGTTTCAAGAACCACAGGGTTCATAACTGTCTCCTTTGTACACACCGGTGAAAGGCTCAGTATTTTGAGTCGGTGTGGTGTAATCACAATAATGAGCCAGCCGCTGAGACACACCTGTAAATGTGTATGAACGAGGAGGAATTGGATTTCTTGGTTGTCTCCCAGACTGCATCCTTCCTTAAAAACGGCTGGGAGACGGGTCTGCCAATGGCACGAGTGTAGATGTCTCGTAAAGAGATGGCCTGAACGTTACCTGAGAACAGAAACCAGCACGTGGACATTCAAACAATTAAACACAGAATTAGAATCTATATGACAACAAATACACTTCACTTCACATGATTGCTCTCCTTACCTAGACCAAATAAGATGTAGTATGCTCCTTGTTGAGTCTCATGCAGCAAAGGACCAATCAGCTTTCCTTGTCCTGTGAGGTTGAAAGGGATGGGACGTCCGAGGATCTTACCCGTTCCTGAGATCAAAGTCAGGGACAAATCCAAAGCCTGAAAATGGGGGGAAAAGGTTTGGAAAGAGGAACCTTAAGCTCATGATCTGGTATTAAGATCACTGGAGACCACACAGCTTATTTAGTGGCAGGAAACATCCTCATCAGCATGTCACATGATTAAAAAAAAATGAGACAGAAATGAGCATCTATACCTTTTTTTAATGAATGAGTGGAAACAATCTATGACCACAGATTCATTCATTCAATTTATTAGTTTATTTAAAACAGGGACAATGTGCAAACGACATCAATAAAAGATGCTTTGCACCAGATTTAGCTGAAGCTAGTTTCCATCTGTAGTCCCTGTAGATGAATTTTAGGTTCTGTAATTTAACTGACGATGCAGAAAAATCAGATGAAACAAGGTCTGACAAAGTGATTTACTTGTAGACGGGCAAGTAAGTAACGAGTGATACGTCAAATCAGTGAGAAGTCAGTTTATTTTCATACTGCTAACAACAATTATTAAACTGACTTCATTTTGTTGTGCATAAATATTTTCACAACGTGCTGTCCCAACAAAGTGCAGACTATATGAAATGTCTCTGGGTGGTGTAAATTATGTGTTAGAAGCAAAAAAAAAAAAAAGGAAAATGGTTTTACATCATCTGCAGGCAGTGTGGCTACAAGCAGATACGGGATCGAGTCACCCTGGAGGTCTGGAAGTAACACCGCCTGGGATTCAATGTTCTTAAGCTGAACTATCCACAACTTCTTCCCTGGAAAAAGGACAAAAGTTTGTTAGTCATGCTCTGAATGGATCTCACTTACAACTGAACCCTGAACTGACTGATAGATGTTGAAAGACTTTTGTATTCTTAATCAGAATATAACCTGTGGTGCCGTTGACAGCCATGAGGAAGGATTTTCCGATGAGGAGGCACATGGGAGACATCTGTCTGTACTGCAGACCACACTGGATGTAGCTGACAGACTCTGTCATGACCTTCTTCCACAGCACCTGACCGCTGTCTGCAGACACTGCCACTGCGCTGTAAACTGAGGTGAAAAAAAATGCAACTGAAGACTGACATGCCATTTGTGTCAAGTGTTGAATCCATACTTCTAATGTGTATCTCCAATGAAGAAGAAAAAAAAAAGTAACAGGGTGGGAACTAATAAGTCTTCCTCGGTCAAAACCTTTTAAAGAGCTTACTTTTGTTCCCCTGTGCCGTACGGGTGTCATTAGTCCGTGTAGTTACGCCCAGAAACACATCCTCCACTGAGTCACCATCAACATCCCACAGCGCCAGTGCGGGTGGAGTGACACCTATACGAGAAACCAAAACCAAATGAGCTCCATCCACATTGATCTTGACAGTTTCTGCCCTAAAAGAGTAAAACTTCCAACTACTTTGGCATATTTCAATGATTATAAGTTTATACATTTTCTAAGTGCAGAATACCTTATAAGGTTGTTAGAAAGATGGTCATAATACTGTATAATCACTTGTGGCCTCAAATTAAAGGGTGAGCCATCATTGTCTAGACAACAAGACTCCTTAGTAATTATTTGTAAAGCATCTATTACTGGTACTGCCACTGAATTTATACAGCAACAAAGTAAGCTTTTGAAGGGTGTCTATATTTACTTTAACCCTCAGGAAAATGAAAATGTGTATGTTGTCCATTACGGAGAGACCTAATACTGAATATACTTCACCTCCTGCATCTCCCAGTGCTCTCTCCCACTGCAGCTTATTTTGCAGATCTCCCTTTTTGCAAGGAATCAGAAAAGCACAGAGCAACACAAGCAATGTGGCACAGACCAGAGGCACCAGGAAAAATGCACTTCGGACAGCATTCTTCACTCGCATTTTCTTCTCTTCCGCATCGGAGCCATGAACCCCCAGCCCAGCGGCCCCCAGCGAACCGGCACCACTTCTGTCCTCCCCCAGCCTCTCCCTGCCCGAGTCCCTGTGGCTCCAGTACTGGACACTTTTCATGTTGTCCCTGTCCTGCCTGGACTTGCTGGGGAGCCTATCCGTCCACTCGTCCTCCTCTTCCTCATCGTCCTCCTGCGCTTCGTCTGTGGCACCCACGTGTCTTCCGGACCTGCCACCACGCAGCTTTGAGGACCCAGTTCCCAGGCAGCCGTCCCTGCCGAGGCCGTTTCGGGGGTAGTTGAGGACGAGGTCATCCTCTTCGCTCTCGTCTTCGCTGTCTGCCTGGGTGAGGGGGTCGTACTCGCCGAGCTCTGAGCCCTTCTTCCCTGTAGACACACAAAGCAACTAATGAAGGGCTCAGCACTGTTGAAGACTAATTGTCTTGTGATTCTTGTTGATAGCGAGCAGGGGAGTCAAACTCTGTTTCATCCTGGGCCACATCATTGCCATGGTAACCATCAAAGGGCCAGTTAAAGGACCAGAAATCACAATTTTCACATAACTGTGAAGTCTCCTTAATTTAATAAATTTGTAAAATATTTGCTTTTGTAACTTTTTGACATAAAACTACGACATTCATCAAATTGCTAAAATTTGTTTTCGTCTGAAAAACAAATTTTTGTTGCTTTTTATTTTTATTTTTTACGAAATTCTGACTTTTGTTGCTAAATTTTGTAAAATTGTGACTTTTGCAGAATTGTACATTGTTTTGTAACATTTTCAAAATTGTGACTTTTTGACATAAAGTTGCTGCTTTTCATTGTAAACTAGCTGCTCAACGGTCTTCTGGGTGCTCTCACCTCAGTAATCCAGGGTTGTGTTGTCAGTAACAAATCAAAAGGACAGTTGCACTGGGATGTGTTTAGCATTTCTTATAAAATGTTCTAGTTATAAGTAAATGATTGTCTCTGCACGTTCTCGAGGGCCAGACAGAATGAGGTGACGGGTTGAATTTGGCCCAGGAGCCTCGAGTTTGACACCCCTGAAATAGAGGAAAAAACCAACAACTTGAAAACAGCATCATTTCTTTATAGGCGCACTTTCACAAAGCCACAGATTTTGTAAGACTATAGTCAGGAGAATGATTAACCAACTATACCAGACATGTTTTAAAGACCATCAAGGTCATACGTAGGCTGAAACATGGCCAATTACAAAGAAAAACAACTGTGGAGGAGGCCTCTAGATGGGTGAGGGAAGATTTAAAGCAGACGAGGATGTGCTGCCCAAATAAAAAACTATTTTGAAGAAGAACGAAGAAATGGGCAACAGTGATCACCACAGATGTAGCGGTCAGTCAAGGAAATGAAGGACACATAATGCTACCTCCCTTGAAATCAGAAGACATCTAGAAGTCCCATCAGATCAGGACTAGCAGAAACCAGCTGCACCCATCTACTGTCCAGAGGTCTGTTCAGAAGCCACCTTTATGCAGGAGTTACAGCCATAGAACCATGCTTCAGTCATAGAAAAAAGGCCAACTGACTAAACTACAACAAAAACATAGGACCTGGAGTGTAGATAAATGACAGGAGGTGCTCTGCACTGTTGATTATAAAAAACAAATAAAGTGTCTGTAATAATAATAATGATAATAATACTACTACTACTAATAATAACTCACATTTATATAGCGCCTTTCATGGAACCCAAGGTCGCTTTACAAAGAAACAAACAAGCAAAAACAAAACAGGGAGGGGACCTATACTAATCTGGGAAAGCCAAGGAGAAGAGGTGCGTTTTGAGGTGTGCCTTGAAACTGTTGAGAGTGGGGGAGTTGTGGATTTCAGGAGAGAGAGAGTTCCAGAGGGTGGGGGCAGCCACGCTGAAGGCCCTGTTCCAAATGTTTTCAGAAGGGTACGGGGGATGGAAAGGAGCCCAGCATCTGAAGGCTGCAGGTTTCTGGATGGAGTGTGATGATGAAGGAGGTCAGACAGGAATTGGGGGGCAAGAGAATGGATGGATTTATAAGTGAGTAGGAGAAGTTTGTGCTGTATACAAAACTTGACTGGGAGCCAGTGGAGGTGGATGAGGGTAGGGGTGATGTGCTGCCAGGATTTGGTGTAAGTGAGAACCCTGGCTGCAGAGTTTTGCACGTACTGGAGCCTGTCCAGGGTCTTACTAGAAACCCCAGACAGGACACCATTACAATAGTCCAATCGGGAGGTAATGAAGGCGTGAATGAGCGTCTCAGCCACGGAGTCGGAACGCGAGGGACGGAGCCGGGAGATGTTTTTGAGGTGGTAGAACCCAGATTTAGTGATGGACTTAACGTGAGACTGAAAAGAGAGGGTGGAGTCGAGGATAACTCCAAGGTTGTGAACCTCAGACGACGGGGAGATGGAGCAGCCATCCACACTGATGAGGAGATCCCCAACCTTCTGGAGCAGTGGCCTTGGGGGCCACAACCATGAGCTCGGTCTTGTTACTGTTGAGTTTGAGTAGATTGGTTGTCATCCAGGTTTTTATGGAAGTAGTTTGTTTGCTGAAGATTTGGAGAGCTGTACAATAACGGGTGCCTTCAGGCAACAGTGAAACATGCATTTCTACAAATTGAGATGAGAATTTGGTCTGGATTAATGATGTACCGCATGATCCATCCATCCATCCATCATGCAGTGATTGGCCCCAAATTTATTCTGCAGTACAGCAATGACCTTAAACATGCATCCAGGGTCATTAGGAACTATACAAGAACAAGGAGTCCTGGAGATGATGGGAACGTCCTCACAGAGACCAGCACTCGACATGACTGAGTCTGTCTGGTATTATCTGACGAGACAGAAAGATCTCAGACAGCCTACATCTACAGCTGATCTGTGGTCAGTTCTCCAGGATGTTCGGAATAATTTGTTTTTCGTTTGTTCTTTGAAGACTGTGCAAGTGTGCCCAGAAGAACTGATGCTTTGCTGTCACCAAATATTGATTGAAATTATATTTACCTTCTGTTTGCTCGCTATGCATTTTGTAAATTGATAAAAAATAAACAGTTAAATTTAATAGCTTAGACGCTTGCTCAGTGCTGTTTGTATGTGTGCGTGTGTGTATAATTTTCATGTGAGTATATTATCTTCTAATACAATAACAAAATAATACATTTTAACCGCGTACATACAGTTTACAGCAATGGACTGTGAAAAAAAACTATTTACACTAATGTTGATAATTTGAAAAAATTATAAAAATATCTATTTAAAGGTTGATCATCTGGACCTTTCAAATGTTAAATTAAACAGTAAATATTACAATAATAAAGGCACCAGTGCATATAAGAGTTTCCTCTACAAAGAACAAAGTGGTTGTAATATATTGTGTATAGTTGTTCTTATATTTATTACTCTTATCATTGTCTCTATAAGCACTTTCAATTACCTTGTGTAAGAATTGTGCTCTACAAATAAACTTGCCTTGCCTATATAGTAATATTATTAATTAATTTACTTATTATTAAAATGTTTTCCATGGCATGCGGCTCATGTGTGCCTGTACATATACATATATATATTTACATATACACACACACACAGACATATATGTATAGATAGATACTTCGTGTTCCTGGGTCTGGGTCAACGTTAGCTCACTGCTAATGGACAGACTACACAACACAACACAAGCATGCTGTTTTAACGCTGGGTTATGTAAAACGATACATATAAAGCAATATCCTACTTATATAATACCCTAAAATGAGTTGTCTCGATAATCTGGGGACGCACAGAATAGCTGATAAACATGATTATCAAACCGGTGCATGAAATGAATCAAATGCATGTACAAAGATGAGATGCCGGACGAATCCGTCGCATACCACCAGTGCATCAATAATCTAGAGGCTTGTTCGTCTGTCCAGGAAGAGGACGTGTAGCGCATCTTACCGGGCAGTTTGAGGGCTCGGGACAGAGCTGCAGCCATTTCTCCTCTTCGCGAAATGAGCTGAGCGTGACTGAGCGTGACGCGAGGTAACGGTGATATTCAGATGGCACACAAACACACAGACATCAACTACGTATTTTAACGAACGAGGATCCACGCCGGCCCAACTGCATTCTGGGACTTGCAGTTTTCTACCGCAATATTTTTGTTCCGCAAACTTTGAATTTCGTATAGTTAGATTTAGAAAATACAATGATCACATCATGTGCAACATAGTGAACATGCTTTTTGCAGTAAAAATGGTAAATCAGAACCAAAAATGTCGTTTTTAGTTGAAAAACGAGTAGACTTAATAATAATTATAATCTTCTCAATAACACTACAAATTTTATGTTTACGCTTTTCATTAACAGTAGTGGGGTACGGGGGAGGTCCTAGTCCCACGAGGCATCTCGCAAAGTAGGCGAGTCACCTCAGCAGGCAGACCTGTGCCCCTTCAAAAATTCATCTCGTGATTGTACGAGGACACGGGCGTCACCCCGCATCGTTATTTTCCTTACTCATCAGTTTAAGGCATAACCAATCCATCGACGATGGCCGCCATAGACGTAACGCCTAGGCATCCTTTGTTAGGGTGCCGTCTATGGTTTTCTTTTCTATTTGCTTCTTTATTTCTACCCATATTTCTACCCATATTCAGTGATATATAGATTAATTTAATTTAAATACAAAAGCCCTTACTATTAGAATAACTGTAAAAGGTTTTGTTGTATACTTTGTCAATCAAAATGGCGCAAAGGATGATGGGTATTCAAGTAGGTCCTGCAAGATTTAGCATTAAGTCAGCCTTAATCAATCACAGAGTATTTGATAGTTGCGGGGCACTCTTTAGGTTTTTAATGGGTGTGATTGTTTTATTTGTTTAAATGTTTATTCATAGTTTTGGATGATACACACACACAAAAATCATTGTTGGACAAAAAAAAACATATTCATCTTCCGGAAAGTCGTTTCTTTTTTGGCCTCAATCGCTGTCCATAGTTCTTCTAAAAAAAAAGAAAAAAAAAGGAAAACCCTCTTTGGAACGAGCATGCGCAGTTAGAAGCTATTTGAGAAAATGGCAGACGTTTCTTTGGATGAAGTCATCCGACGGCGCGGAATTAACCTGAAGACACCGATTAAAAGGTATTTAAACACTCTCTACACCGAATAGTGTTTTCATGCGAAAGGCACGGTAGCTTTTAAGTATATTTCTGGATACATGACAAGAAACCGACGCTGTATATTAGCTCGTTGGCTAACGGTAGCCTGTTAGGGCTCGCAGCGACCGTAAACGCTGATAGGAGCCATGAGCTGGAGGCCTTGTAGAGAAGCGTACTGGTCCCCCCCCCCCCTCTCTTTTTTGTGTGTGCAAAAATATTTTTTACTTTTAACACCAAGAATGTTTTTCCCCTTCTCGATAATAGTTTTTTATATTTTGATGGCGTATTTGGCGAGGAAGATTTAGACGCTGGCTCAGCGTTTCGTTCTACTTTTAGATGTTAGAAGTTCGTTGTTTGTTGCAAAAATGTTTTTGCTCGATGGAGCACTTTCAAACAAGTACAAACACATCTTTACGAATTCATCAGCGAATTGGTGTTTTATTTTTATTTCAATATTTTATTGTCGTTATTATTTTATTTTATTTTATTTTTTTACATTTGTAGAAAGACATTATGTAGAAGACTTTGAGTTATATTTACCTGTAGTTGAATGAAAAGTGGCATACAAATAGAGATTGGTGTTGAATGTAAACAAACCCTTTTTTGTTTCCTCAGGCCCATGTTTGGACGGGGTCAAGGAAATGATGGCAAAACCTTTGATGCCAGGCAAAAAATTGGGATCAATGATGTAAGACAGAGGATTGGAGGAGGGACAGGTAAGTCTTGATATATTACTTGTCCATATATACATTCAAAAAAAAGACTGCAATTCTTCAAAACTTCTATTGCACCAAAAGCAAAGGAGGTTGACTGTAAGGTAACCTTAATCTCTAAAATGTACCCCTCTGCCAGTCGTTAATCGTTCAATGATGAACATTGAAGGTAGGGGTGGGAGAAGAAAATCGATTCTTTGATGCATTGCCATTTGGCCTGGGACGATTCTGAGTCGATTATTAAGTGTTGAAGCATTGATGATCTAAATCTGATGTAGCATAACACAGATGGGAGTAAAAAAAAAAAAATTGTGGAACTTAATTGTGTGCGACCCATCACCTGTACAATATGGCAAACTGCAAGATTCGACCAGCTCGAACTGCGTTAAAAGCTAATGTTTGGAAGCACTTTGGATTCTATAAGTTCAACGGTACAAGTGATTTAGACAAGAGCCATGCTATATGTAAGCTGTGCCACACCGAGCTAAAATATGTTGTAACATAACAAACGTGAGGAATCACATTGGATGCTTCCATTTGGAGCAGGAAGGAAAACAACCGGCAGGTGTTTCCGCTGTGAGTAGTTCCACCGACCAGAGAACTATTGAGCAAATATTCATGAAACTTCCACCCTTCTCGGCTAAACAAATCACAACTTCTATTGCAATATTTACTACAACCTATTTAAGGCTGTATTAAGTGGTGAAGAATGAAGGGTCTCAAGCTCTGCTGCAACCATTAGAACCAAGACATTGTATCCCTTCTCATCGATATTTCACTGACACGGCCATCCCAACACTACAACCAAACCAAACAGAAGTCATGGCATCAGTCATGAAAACAGGTACCATAGCGGTTACACGTGATGCTTATACATCTATTGGCACCGAATCTTGCGTCACCATCATTTGTTTACTGAAGTCTGTGAAAACACTCTTGTTGCTCTGCCAAAAATAATTAGATATCATGAATATAATATATATTATTTTGGTACAGTTAACTGTTCCTCTGAATAAGCTATTTGGTCATATATCTTTTTGTGTACTTTCACGGAAGATAATGAAAGTAAATTCATCTATTGTTTCTAGTTACAAATGCACATTTTTTTAAAACAAATATGGCAGTGGTCCAGGGTCCCTCGGTGAGTGTTGAAAATGTTGCTAAAACGTTTGGTAAGATGCATCAATAATCGAATCGTAGCCCCCTGAATCATAATCGAATCGTGAAGTCATAAAGAGTCCCACCTCTAATTGAAAGTAGAGAGAATTTATTTTATGAATGTATTTTTTTTTGGCTATGTATTATTTGTTTTCTCCTAAATTGGCCTTTTTTAAAAATCTAACAAAGAAAATTGATGTTTTATGACAATTTTTTTAATACAATTTATTCCTTATATCCAGACCAAATGTCTTGTGTTTTTCCATAGAGTTTTGTCTTTATTTGTCATTGATGAAAGAGTGCTATTAAGTCATTTTAGTTAGGTGATCCTAACATTACAAGGAACTTCTCACACTATCCCTCTCTATCCATGTGATTTATTTATTTATTTATTTATTCTCTTTTGACCAGCCTGCTCCTTTGTTCATTATACATGGTATTGGACTGTGCTATTATGTGTGTGTATGTGTATATATATATATATATATATATATATATAAAAATTATTTTATGTATTTATTTATTTATTTTTTAGCTAAACAGAGAGCCAACAGAGAGAACAGTTAAAAAATAAAACTTTAAAGTACATTGTTTTTACTGGGGACATAGTATACTAATGGTGACTGTAGAATGTGTAATTCACAGTCCCGTCCCCCAGCCCTCCTTCTTTTTAAACTATTTGCCTCCCAAAACTGATAACAGCTGTTTTGCTCTTACTAGCTGAGGTTGAGTGGGTAGGGTGTACAATTATGTTTGCCCTCAAACTCATTTTATTTTTCCCACAGGTTTTCCAGTCAAAGATGCCAGAGAAAAACTGATTCAGAAGGATGCTCGTTTCAAAATCCGGGGTAGGGGAGGAGCAGGAGCTGTGCAGGATGCTCGACAGATGATCACCTCACGCAAACAGGGGCAGAGTCAGTCAAGTGCCCCTGCACAGACCATGCTGAAGACGGTGATAGCGCAACAGCTACAGACGAAGACACTTGTGCCTCAGATACAGATACACAACAACAGTAATCTTGGAGGCATGAACACTAGGCAGTTTTCCCCTAATTTACAAGGACTGGGTGCAAGGGGCAGCTCAACACCACAGCTGAGCAATAATGGAAAAATGATGGATGCTCGTGATAGACTGAGCCTCAAGAGGAGCATTGGAGGGACTCTGACACAAGCAGCTGCTGCTCCACCTCTGAAAATAACCAAGACCATACAGGTGAGGTTCAAGAGTTTCACTATTGTTAGCTCAGTGATACAGCTCTGCATATGAATTACTTGAGTGTGAAAACATTTTGGTATGCTTCTAATGAATATTGCTTCTCTTTACAGCAACGTCCATTAGCTGGAATACGTACAGCTGCTCAGGTAGAGTTCCTTTTTTTTTTTTTTTTTTTTTTTTTCATAACTCTTCCAACAAACCAAAAGGAAGGGGGTGGTGAACGTAAAGATTTAAAAAAGATAAGAAAAGTGAAAATTTTGGACTGACAAGTGAAAAAGTTCGGGCAGTGTTAGGGATTTTACAGTTGTTTTCCTTGGGACTTTTTTTTTTTTTTTTTTTTTTGCATACTTATTATAACAGACCAAAGGTAAGGGGGTGATGACTGTAAAGATTTAAAAAAAAAAAAAAAAGTCTTGGCTAAAAACACTGATCATTTAAGTACACAACATTATTATTTTTTTCCCCAGCCTGTTTTAAATGAGCTTGATGGTGCTGCAAGCAAACAAATAAAGATTACAACTGCCAACAATATGCTACAACCACGGGTGAGATTTGATTTATCTCAGCTGAAGTATTCAATTTCCTTTACACAGTCATTAATTTTTAGATTTTTATGTCATACAGTCTGGTACAGCTGGCTCTGGATTCTCCATGTCAGCCCCAATCACCAAGGTGGTTAAAAATGATGCCTACACAGCCCCACGTCCTCCAGTCCCTGTGGCTCCCACCCGCCCACACACCAGCATGGCGTCCACGCGATCCTCAGCTGCAGCTTTACAGCCAGTCTCCAGGACACTGCAGCAAAGCACAGCAGAAACCAGCACAACAGCTCCCACCCCGCCTCAGGTAAACATTTATCTTGCACCTCTCCATCTTGTGTTATAACAAGGCTGGCTTAATTTGCTTTTATTGTTAACACTATAAAAAACTAGTAGTTTCTTTTGATATGTCATGTTCACATTCTCGATTAAATCTGTTACAGGGAGATGGAAATCTGTTATGTATCACCCAAAGTGCTTTTATGGCATTAATTTACTGCTAGATTGAGTTGCACACTTAAAGTATGTTATTCACAAGTGGTACTATTTGCACAAAGTGTTCTATTAGTTATTTTGGCGATGCTTTCTTACTGGTGTGGTCCTGTGTTTTGTCTTGTCCAGCCTGCTTTTAGCCCATTGGAGGGAACTAAAATAACAGTGAACAATCTACATCCCCGGGTCACTGAGGAAGACATAGTGGTGAGGAAATCACACCATTTGCCTCCAGCTTTTTCTCATGATTATTCAGTGATGTGCTGCAGTGCAGTGATTGCTGTGTGTGAATGCGTTGCTCATTTGTTTGCAGGAGCTATTTTGTGTGTGTGGTGCCTTGAAGCGAGCACGATTGGTGAAGGTGGGTGTAGCTGAAGTGGTGTTTGTCCGCAAAGAGGATGCTGTGAGCGCATACAGGAAGTACAATAACCGCTGCTTGGACGGTGAGTGCCATCGGCAACGGTGAACACCTAAAATGGTTCTCTGGGTTTTTCCACTGGTGTCTGTTTTACACATGGCATAATGAACACTGTAGCAACAATGCAATATCTGGTTAAATACTTTTATTTATCTCTTCTCTTTTTCTTTTTTTTTGTTCAGAAACACTGTTTTATCCTTACATATGCTTTTGATTTACTTCTAGGCCAACCGATGAAGTGTAACCTTCATATTCAGGGAAATGTCATCACTTCTGATCAGCCTATTTTACTGTAAGTCAGCCAAAAAGGCTTAATTATTACGTTTTCAGTACAATTAATCTGCAGTTATTTCAGATGCAAGCGTTCATTTTCACATTTTCTATACTGCAAAATTCATGTAACTGTAATAATGTAATAATAATAATAATAATAATGCAAATTTATGCCCATAATTTATATCTGTGGCAGTGTTTCTACTGAATTTGTTTTTGAACTACTGCAAATACTCGAGCAGTGACAGTAAAAGATGATCTTATTTGAAGTGTTTTATGGAGTCTTTTATAGTTGAAACCATAAGTTTACATACGCTCTATAAAAGATTCAAAACCTGTTGTTTTTCATGTTCTGACATTAAATCAGATTCATTTTTTAAAAATAAAAAGTTGACTTTTTATTAAATTAGAAGCTGGATCATAAGCATTATCTTTTTTTTTTTTGTGATCTTCAAAAATTGTATTTATACTTTGGTTTGTGGATTCTTCCAGGAGACTCAGTGATACGCCTGGCACAGGCAGCAGCACAAAGAAAGACGGTCTGCCGCCCTCTTTGTCTCGCACAGCTGGTCAGCGAGCTTCCTCTCAGCCCACTCCAGAAGTGGACCCCCAGACTATCCTCAAAGCTCTCTTCAAGTCCACCACACAGTCCACCTCCACCACCGAGGCTCCCAGCTCACAGACTACTGCCTTTCGCATCAAGATCTAGCTTGTGTCTAAAATGAACCAACTGTATGTTAACATTCTCAGTGTGTAAAAATGGTGGTTTTCACATTGATGGCATTTTTCCACATTGTGTTAAACTGATTTTTACGCATTTCATAGACATGACTACTGAGAATGTGTGTTTTGGTTTTGTGGTATCAACATGTTGCCTGCTTATTTCAGAAATGGACCAGATGAAGAAGGTGACGTTTTAATTGGTTTTGTGGGGTATTTTCTTTCTTTTTCTTTTTTTTTTTTATACTGCAGTTATCTCCATGTACAAAAAAAAATAAGAGTTAAAAGAAAACCCCAAATAATCTTAATTGATTTGACAACTGACCAGCTGTCTCATTTTTTTAAGCATTACATTTAAAACCATACATCCGCACAGGTGTGTTTAGTCATGTTATCAGTACTTTCTGTTGCAACCATGCTTGTCTGGGTTGTGAAAGACAGTTTTCATTTAATTCTTCCCACATCCTGACATTAGTTTAATCAATGTTTTTCTTGCTAACCTCACTGAGAGCAAGTACATGTAATACAGGGACAAGAAAGAGCTTCATGTTGTCTTGGATTTCCAGTTCTCGTGGCAGCCAGGGCTCTGGTTTTACTTTGTTGTCTAGTTTTGGAGAAGTATATGCATATTTCATTGTAGTATATATTACACTGTTTTTTGTTGAACAACTGTAAATTTCAGTTGCTTTTTTTGGTTTGTCAGTGAAGAGGAGTTAAAAGCAATCTCATCTGTCTGTGAAATGTCACCATTAAATATTTAGCTTTGTAAATGTTGCCAGATGCTCGTTTGTGCCACTCATATGATGAGCAGCGGCTATATTAACTGTGCAGCATTCATCTTTCAGAAACTGGACTTGGAAAAAGGTTACGTTATAATTTGTTCCTATCGGCATTTATGAATGGCTGTGAAAAAAATATTAAGCATGTTATGCGCTTGGGGTTTAATTTCTGGGATCAGAACTACCTTGTGCTCCAATGTGGAGTGTGTGTGTGTACGTGCATTGGAAAAGTACTGCAGCCATTCACATGTTTCATTTGACTACAAGATATTTAACCTCTGTTGCAATAAGTGGCTTCTCTTTCCAAGAACAACAATGTCAGAAGATGCATGTAATTTATTACAAATGGTCAAATTATTGGTCTACGTCAAGTAAACAAAACAAGCGAGGGGAATGTTGAAATTATTAAAAAGATTTAAAAAAAAAAACAACTTCATAACTGTCCCAACACATTAAAACCTGGAAGGATGGTGGTTAAAGCAGCAGTTCAGGAAGAAATGCAGTTGGAGAATTAAAAAAAAAAAAAATCACTTGAACACAGTGAAATCTAATGACTTATTTGCTGGAGTGTAAATTTAGCATTTAATGCATTATACCTACCTCCTACAATGCAAACCTGTAGGGACAATATTATGATCTGGAACTTTTAAGTTTGTTTGGACCAGATTTTCTCATCAACGTATTTCTTTCTTCCCCGATAGAAGGGTTATATCCCAAAATAACACTGCTAGGATTCCACTGAGCTCAGCGTGAGCATGAAACCTTTTTTTCTTCTTCTTCTTTAAGACTTGGTTTTGCGGATCCTAACAAAACCTTAGCATCAATGGAATGTGCAGAGAAAAACACTAAGCAGTCCCACGTGGATGACTATAACTACACATACTGTAAATATACATTTATAAATACATAAATCAATGTATGATTAAATAAATATATTAACAAACATCAGTACACAATTATATTGTGGCTTTTCACGTTCTAATCTTTTCTGAGAGTGGAAGTTTTTTAAGGAGGGTATATTAAATTATAATTACTTTATATTCGTTTTAAAAGAAAAGTAAGTAAGTAAAAAAAGTATATATATTTGGTCTAAATTTTATAACGACAACTACAAAAAAAAAAAAAAAAGTTAAATACTTACGTTGTACTTCCGGTTTAAAACGTCACACCACAATGGCGCCGTCCAAGAAGAAACACGCAGGGGGCCAGCCTTGTATTATTCCTGGAGGATTTACAGGTATATTCTGCTCGAATCAGAAATATTTAGAATTCATCCGTGCCATGTTGTATATTATCTCGGATACGCCTCTTTTTCGATGTTTGTTCGGATGTTGTAACAGATTTGTGGCTGGTGTGTTGGTGTTGTCAGTTCTGTCTCTACAGTTCAGCTCAGGCTCTGCTACAGGACACCGTCTGTACGTGAAAGAGCACAAAATCAGATCAGAGAAGAGTAGCCGCAGACCCCTAGATCGGACTTTATTTGTGCTCAACATCCCTCCATACTGTTCAGAGGTGCAGTTCAAGTTCTCATCAGGCAGTCCATCCATTAAATTCTTGGGTTGTCTGCTATGTTTTGTGGTCATGCTTCTCTGTTTGTTCCAGGTTGTTATCAAAGGTTTATTCAGCCAGTTTGGCAGCGTGGAGTCAGTTGAGTTGAGAGACCATCCAGGTTCCTCTCAAGAATCTGGACCCAGACTGTCCAAGTTCTTCAGACCACCTGAAAAACAGGTTTGTCTACCCTTCTTTTTTCTTTTTTTCTTTTTTTTTGTGTTTAATTAATTTATTTGTTTTGGTCTCAGTCTTTGTCGTGGTGATTTACATAATTTCTTAACAGTTGTCACACAAGAAACCACCTTGTCGTTCCACACTAAATGATAAGAGCCAGCTTACTATAACGAAAAGACTGCAGACAAGAAGACGTCTTCTGGTGTTGAAATTGGTTTACCCCTGAAGAAAATGCATGCCACCATCATTGCCTTGTATCAAAATGGTCTCGCATGCAAGAAAATTGCTTATAAAAACTGAACTGCGTGCTGCATGATCAAGAACTTCAAAGAGGGTTCAAGCTGAAATGAAGACGCCTCCAAGACTGTAAGCATCAGGGCCTAACCTTGAGCAAAGATCTGCCAACAGCAGCAGGTGGTCGGTGTAAAGGCTTCTGGACAACAGCCTGGTGTCAAGAAGGGCTGCAAATAAGCCACTTCAGTGCAAAATGTTCAGGACAAATGCTGCAGGAGCCCCATTGTAGCTGCTAACAACAATGCAAATTTATTCTATTCTATTGTTTGGGAAATTTGCAAAATTGATTCTGTCCAGAAGAAAAAGTTATTTATCATGCCAAAACTAAAATATCTTCAGGCCATCCATGTTTGGGGTTCCTTTTCATTAGAACTGTACAAAACTTCTCAACAATCCAGAAGCATTTTGCTTTTTCCAGCACTCCCAAAGATAATAGCCTGAAAATTTTGGGTCTATGGACAGGAAGCATCCCAGATCTCAGTCCCATTGACAACCAGTCTTCAAACAGTGAGTGGACAAGCAGAAAATCCCAAATTGCAATCAACTTGGGGCACTAATACAGCAAGAATCGATCTCATTCAGCGAGAAATTGATTTACAATATTTCAGAATGAATTTTGATATTTTGGGAGGTCAACATTGTGAACATTAATGTGGAATGAAGGGACTTTTGTCATTTTTCACTCAGTGGATCTTCCTATAGGCGTGAAGTTCATCTGTTACTTGGTCAATTCTCTTGCAAGTCTCTATGTGTGACATAGTGTAAGTGGTACGTATTTGTTGAAAGAGAGAACCTGGGACAGTTTGGCTATTTTTTTGGCAGTAGCACAGAAAGAGAACTGTGCCCACAAGATGTTTCCTAAAATTAAGCAAATATTCCAGCAAATTAATGATTGGAACTGATATATTAATATGAGCAAAATTCATGGGCTGCTTTAACTCTGATGCAGTTGCCAGTAAAAGCTTTTGAAACACATGAAATGCTTAAATGTTCTCCAAGAGGGCATGGTAACAAATGAAAGAAGATATAAGAATTCTAGAAGTCTACAAAAAAAGGACATTTTTATTACTAGCATTTTTTTTTTGGGCCAGGAGTGTGTATACTAGATGATTGTTTTTTTGTCTCTGTCTTTCAGGGTTTTAAAGTCGGCTACATTGTGTTCCAAGACTCCTCCAGTTTAACAGCAGCTAAATCACATTTGTATGATGTTCCTTTGGTGGTCTGCACAGAGCAGCGACCAGTGAGAACAGGAGTGCAGAGTGAGTAATGGATTCTAGCGCAGCCAAGGTGTTTTTTTAATTTTTAAACAGACAGTCAAAAACAAAACAAATTAGTTTATGAGATATGCTTGTGGTCTGGTTTATCTTCCCATGACAGAATGGATCCAGGAGTACACAGAGTCTTTTATCCACCCGGATAAACTGCAGCAAATAGTCGACTCTTTTATGCAGGACTACGACAAGCGTAAAGAAGAGGTGGGAACTGATTGGCTTCTCCTCTGGAACTACGTTCACATCAAGATCCTGTGACTTTACTGTGGGGTTTCTTCTCTTTGTTACAGGAAGCGGACCGGCAGAAAAAGGAGGCTGATCGGCAGCAAGAGGAAGAGGACGGCTGGGTGAAAGTCACAAGAGGACATAAGGGTGCCAAGGCCCGTCCTCACAGCGAGGCTGCCAACCAGAAGACTCTACAGAAGGAGATTAGGAAGAAGAAGAGGAAGGAGCTCATGAACTTCTACACCTGGCAGCACAGGAACACACAGAAAGAACGTAAGTTCTCCATTTAAATATTACCAAAATATGGGAACACATTTAGGTTAACTTGGAACTGAATCTGTAACCAGAATGTTTAAATATCTTATGGTTGTTTTTTATTTTTTGTTTTCCAGACATTGCAGAACTGAGGAAAAAGTTTGAGGAGGATAAACAGAAAATAGCTCTTCTGAGGGCGCAGAGAAAGTTCCGACCTTATTGAGTCAACCACATTTTTTTAACCTCTGCTCATTTCACTGCTTTTGTGCATTTTAGTTAGCTTGTACACTTTAGGATTTATTAAAATATCATTTTGATTTACGTTTCTGATTGTGGAAAGATGATCTCTGCACAAGGTGTTGTTGCATATTTTTTTCATTGTGGTGGGAGAAAGTAAGTGGTGGTTAAAAAAAAAAAACTAAATAAAAAAAAAAACATTTTACAGATTACTATATAATACTTTGTTCTTGATGACTACAAGAAGTCGTTGGTTTTCCATTTTAATACCCACAACACATTTCAAACATTGTTTGGATCAGGGCAACAAAAGATGGGAAAAAATACAGACTAGCTGCTGGTCAAAGGTTTTAAGAACAACCCAATTCTGTGGAGTTAGAACAGTCACAAATGCACAGGACGTTTCACAAATACACAAGATGATTCACAAATGCGCAGGACAAGATTCACACATGTATTTCTGACACAAATATAACTTGATTTACAAACGGCTTCTGGTCTCTGGACTTTGCTGCATCTGTGTGTAAATTTTGAGACTCCCCTGCCATGCCTCAACTCACAAATACATTTTTTTTAAACATGGAATGATCTGCAACCAATCAAATATATGGCTTTGTTTGAATGGTTTAATGATATTGGCTTATGAGTAAATTATTTCCCAGGTGGTGTGCGTTCTTATGATTGGCTGAAACAAAGAACATATCTGATTGGGTTTTGTTTAATGCTTTCATTTCAGAGTACAATGAGACATTTAACTGTATCATTTTCAACAAGAAAAGTGGAAAAATTGGGGTCTTCTGAAACTTTTGACTGCTTGTGTGTTGGTATCCAGAAATGTCACCCAAAACACAAAAAGCCAGAATCAATAATGGGTTGGGAGGTTCATTGGTGCACATGAAATGGATAACCTGCCCAAATTTAAAGGCAAGTTAAGGAGGCCAACTGCTTCTAGAGAAGCATGCTATTATCCAGGTTTTTGGAAACAACACTTATATACTGATTTAGCCAAAATAAAATACACAGTATATGCAAATAATATGCAATTTACAAAGATTAAAGACACTTTTCTAACATATAGCAAGTGCCTGTTCTGGAGGTGTTTGAAGGACTTTCTAATGTGATTAAGACCACACAAACAGAAGATCTGGTTTGCCCATCTGTGATTCCTCCAGATCATTTCCAGGCTCTGCAATCAAATACACGTTCAGTTTCCAATGAAGTGGGATGTTTTTTTCCCCCTCGTCAAAGGGGTGAGCTAATGGGTCAACTGAGAACTAATTGCTTTTTATTTTCTGATCCTAATTCCTGAACTTCAAATAAACGCCAACAATGTTTTTTAGATCTTCAGTGATAATGCACTTCATAGTCTGTTAATCTCCCCCCCGCAACAGCTTTAATTTTCGTCCTTAGTTTAGTTGTGCTTTTATTTAAATTACATTAATAAATGGGGGAGTGTTAGCATCTGTTCATAGCTATGACCTGTAGTGGTTATCACACTTGAGCGTGTTTACAATTCTATGACAGTTTTGAAAAAGATGCATACCAACATCTGTCTTTGTATAGTTTTATTGAGTTTTTTGCATCTGTATCAAATTGAAAAGAAATGCCATGTAAGGGTAACAAAACAAAAACATTTAATAATACAAATACATTTTTTCCTCAAGTGAGCGTGTGTTTGTGGTGGGGGGTGATATTAAAGGATCACGTGTGTCAGACCTAACATTAATTGGCAATAAATAAATGTATGAGCACATCAGAAGTGATTCATCGAGCCTGCTCACTGTGAACTTCTGCATCACGTCTTTGATGTCCTGTCTTCTGACACCTTGCTGTTGACCATGAAATGAACAGCAGAACCGAAAGCAGAGCTACACCAGAGAAACTATACATCAAGTAGGATTTGCTTGTGTTTTGGTTCTTGCACCAATTATTATCCACTTGAGTTTGATTCTGTGCCAGCGGCCCTATGGAGACAAGTTGGACCTGATGGTACCCAGGAATGGCCTGTCTTCTCTGCCTTCCACTCTTAGATGCTGTCAGTGGAGAGAGGAGGAATTGAGGGGGGGGGGAAATCATTGTGCAATCTTTGAAATATACATTGATATACTCACAGATGATGGTGCAAGGCTGTGCACACTCAGCATCATCTGTGCAGATCTCCACCCAACAGTAGAAGTACATCTAAAAAGGGCAATATACATTACCAAGTCTGTGGGAATACACACATACATGCAATACTGAAGTATGTCAGACTGATAACATTACTTTTTCCATGCTTGGATTGCCTGTTTTGGGGTCCAAAAAGGCAAAAGTCTTGACATCAAATCTCCTGACTTGTGAGTGGGAGGTGGTCTTCCCCTGGTTGTCAACAGGTACAGAACTTCTCATGGTATCCAAGGGGTTGGGACATCTTTTTTTTGGGGGGGAAAAAAAAAAAAAAAAAAAGAGCTGTGGGACAACAGTTTGAGTTGGGGATGCTTTAGAGAACCCCCAGTTCCCTCACAAGAGGGCACAGAAATTCATCTTACCCATTATGGAGAAGTGTCCACACAGAGTGTTTAGATGCAGGGTAGGCAAAACAATCCCGTACATGCAGAGAGAGTGTAGGATCTGGGGACGGCTGCACAATAGAAATTTCCACATATACAGCTTTACGCAGCGGTGAGGTCAGTGGAAGCTGGTCCTCAGGAATGAAGGATGGAAATGATGAACCTAAAAAAAAAAAAAAAAAAAAAAAAAAATACAAATTA
>JBAMYA010070354.1:0-25553 GCA_037176975.1 Arrhamphus sclerolepis
TTTTACCAGGGACAACATCAGTTCATCCAGTATGAAGAATTCCAGTTGTGAACATATACATCTCTGTGCATGAAGCAGAGATTCAAGACTCATTTATTTATCAATACAACCAGATACAAGTATGTATGTGTGTACTAGTGTTTCCCCATGTCCTGACTGGTGCTTATGCAAATATAAGTGAAATAATGAGTGACACTCTCTGAAAGTGTCTGAAATGAAGTCTAATTTTTTTCTCAAAATGCATTTAGAGGTGCTGTAACTGATGAGTAGTCCTCCCATGCATGGATCCACTCTGTGAAAAAGGAGGAGAGTGACGACCAGCTGAACCGAACTGCTGAACGTTTAACTGTCCTTAATAGTTCAAAATACTGTTTGACAGGTTGCCAAACACGTTTAATCAGCAGTTAATGCCACGGAAATCCACCTAAAGCATCAACACTGCACGGGGAACCCTCGTGAGACACAGAAACATAAACGCCATTTGATGTGTCTTCTGCATTTTTTTTTGGTCTCAGACATTTTACTTTGTGTCACCATGACTCATTTTTACCTTACAAGCTGTTCATGTTGTTATATTTAGATTGATAACACGTCCATAGCAAAAACAGGCTTACATTGATCACCAGTCGATAAATGTTACATGACTACAAGCTCATCCATAATGCATATGCCACAGCTATGCCTGATGGTGAACAACGGCTACTGTGCTGCATTTAAGCAAACACTTCTCCGCAGACAGATTTGATGCTCCATCACAACTTGTGGGTGCTGACTGAGAGCTCAGCGGCTGATCCTGAATGAGGTTATTGAACAACAGAAATGATCGAAATGCAGCTGACCAAGATCTGGCAACTCTAAAACCACACTGATGGATTTTGTTTTTAAGTTGTACTGTTACAGTTAATGTGTTGTCTTTTATTTTTCACATTTTACAATAAGATTAAATACTGTTCCTGATGAGAAAGTATGGCAGAGGGGAACACCTTGAATCTATGTGTATTTCCAAACCATAAAAAGCTAAATTGAGCATGTCTACAAACATGAGGAAGAGAAAGTAGAAATACATTCTCCATTCTCTCCAAAACTGAAAATCACGACAACAAATTAATGGGCATAATGACAATGTTCATTATTCTGGATGTGTGACTTCAGATAGAGCTAAAAATGTCAGTTCCAGCTTCTTATGTTCACTGTTAAAACATGCTAGCAAATGTCAGCACATAGAGGTTCCTTTACCATTATTCTGCAACATCTCTCTGTTGTACTGGATGAAGATACATAGTCAACACTGGTCAGAAAGAGCTTTTTCAAAGTAGTTCAATGAAGCAAAAAGTAAAAAAAAAAACATTTCTCTTCTGCTTCCCATACACACACACACACACAAATATATATATTACACACACAGAAAATGTTTTGTTTTGTTTTTTTCATGACTCACTATCTATCAAGAACAAATCACATTGTAAGATTTTTTTACCAAAATATTTTCATCACATTTCCAAGATGTTTTGGCTCTACTCCATGACTACACAGTCCCAAGATTCTTAGTCTGAATGAAATTCAAGACCAGATTTCCAAGTCAACACTTACTACTTTGCAACAAAATGAATGGCACTATATGCCATCTGGCACTAAATAAATAGTAATTAATTTATCACCACTAAAGTGCTAATGAGAAAAAACCGTATCTGGCAGTTCTGGCTCCTGGAACTTCTCGAGTCATACCTTTTATTTATCCAAGTGTTAAGTTTGGCTAACATTTGTCCTGACTTTTCCAGTCTCGCTTCTGCCTTTGTAGATACTATGAACGCGGGAGAACGCTTACGTAGAAATTACATCAGTAAATGTTAGATTCCCTCTAAAGTTCAGAGTAACTAAAACATATTAACTATTTTACTTAGTAGCAAAAGTGAATTCATACATTTTAATAGCACTCATAGATTTTTGCACTTGAAAAATTCACAACTCACTAGTGTAACATACTGTATTTATAACAAACTTTATTCATTGAAAAATGCTGACTTTGTCCCTGCAAATATTCTTAAAATATTTATCACAGGTTAAACATTGTTAGAGTGACAGCATTAATCATTTTTGAATTATTATTCTTCATCCTTGCCCATAATCTCCAAGGGACTATTAAAAAAAAGAGAAAAGAAAGAATGAAAAAAAGCTGTTTTGAGTTGTTTCATTTAAAGGTCCTGCTGTATCCTCGACCATCCCCCACTTTGGCTGATGACTGAGTAAGATGTGCATAATTTGGAAATATGTAAATGAAAGAGGATTCACACCACAAGTGTTATTCTGTCTTTTAGTTTTTAAGAATTTTCCAGTGTGTGTCAACCTGCTCATTTGGACATGTCTTTGACCTCATCTACTCTTCATGCAACTCTTCTAAAAGGAAACCAAACAAAAATAAAACCGTGCAGCCATGACTGTTGTGGTCATACTCACAACTGTCATATGTGGACAACAGAAATGTCCAACAGGACTTCTCATTTCCATTAAGGTCTTAATAATGCAACTATGATCAGCATACTTGTCTCCAATACTTGCTTACTCCAATTATGACCTCAATTACATTATGGATGCTGTTTACATGGCGGTTTATAAATCAGATTACTGCCTTAATCTGATTAGAATATGAGTATTGTGGTCTATGTAAACACACTGATTGTCCCCATTAAAGAATGCTATTCTCCACAAAATGGTTTTTACACAGAAAATCATCATCATAACTGGCTTTAGATGAGTTGCCTCGAGCAGATTCCAGCACATAAAGTAACACAGGGGTCTCCAACCTCCACTCCAAAAGGCCGATTGATTTCACGAAATATGAGTATTGATTTCTGTTCGTACGAGCGCAGCACAGCCAATGAGCTGATGAGAATCAGGATTCATCAGTTGAAACATAAATTATTAACTTTCTGGGGAGAGATCTTGATAAATCTTGTACAATCTGCCTGCATTTTATTCGACTTTTACAAACAAAAATAAATTAGTCTGTAACAAAAGGTAATCCATTTTTCAATATCAATTAGGAAGGTTTTACAGGAAACTAAAGGCTAATACAAAGTGAATTTACTACAAGCGCTTAGGCACAAGTGAATTTACCGTGAAAGCTTATTCATACGGAAAGTGTTCATTTAGAGGAGATAAAATTACACCTAAATCCAGAGGCAGAGTCCAGAACAATGACTGCAGGCTCTGCAGAGTTCATTTGGAAGGCTGAAAATCTATACAGCCCTTTCAAAAACAAATGAGGGTGGATTCAACTATGTCCGCCTTTGCATATAAATGGAAAAATATGACCATGGAGAGCTTTTCAAGATGAGTGAAATAATACATAAACTTGATAGATGGACCTTGTCATGAATCTGTATTGATTTTCAAATATTGCACTTTACACTTTCTTGACAAATATGTGTAATAAATCTTCTTCCACTGAAATATGGAGATTTGCCAAATGTCACACATTTTTCATTTGAAGATGCTTATTCTGCTGTGTGGAAGATGATTCTAAATTTAGGGACACATCCCTTAACAAACCCATCCTTCCGTTTACCACTACAGTTTCTATTTCCCTGTTAAAATCCTTCTTCTTGGTTTTAAAGACTAAAAACTATTAAACAACGCCATCTTCTCCAGCATTCAAATTGAAGAAAAAAACAAGGAAAAGCTCCTTGGTAATCAAAGGTTGTGGACACAAGACATCAGCACTAATGGACTTGATGTGGCTCATCACTACAGAGGTTTGTAAATCTTGCGCCCACCTAAGGAACTGTAAATTCATCCATCAGGATCCATTCATGCGTTCATACTCTCCAGAGTCACAAGGCCTCTAAATGTGCAGACGCAGCAGCCCGGGGACAGTCATTACAGTCCACAGCAGCAGAGCTCTAATGATGATGGTCCCTGCAGTCTGGGCACCAGAGCTCCTGGTTCTGACCAGACAGGATTCCTCAGCTCACACCTGGGAAACCAAATTAACAACATTATATTATATTTTATTGACTGAATCGAAACAGGAGAAATACTCCTGCATCTTTGATCAAATCTGAAAGTTGATATTATTTTCTCTTTTACGCTTCATGTTGTTTGTCAGTTAAATTCATAAACTCAGTACTATACAATAAAAAGCAGACAGAGCCTGGGGTTCCCTCTCTGATGGTGGTAGAGACCCACCTCCTGCATTTAACACAGCACGCAGAAGCTGTTTACAGGCAGTCTTACAAGTCAGCCAGTTTACTGGGGTGAGGGTTGGAGGGCTTTACAACAATTCTCACCACTTACTAAACACAACAAATCCCCTTCTGCTTCCTTTTGGACTCAGTTTGTCTGAGAACTGGAATGGAATCTCCCACATCCAGCTATACTCGTGGTCGGTTTCATCAAAACTCGTAAATCACACACTCGACACACGAGTGTGTTTATGCTCCTCCAGTCACACTCACATACACAGACAGCCTCCACACAGCTGATACATATTCATTCAATAATTGTGGCAGAATGCTGCAGAGTCCAGGCCTGCTAGATGATCATATCCTGTTTTTATTTTCTTATTCATTCATTACTAATTCAATCACAGCTGTTCTGTGAAATTGTCACTTGGTGTGCACAGATACCGCTTCAACGCCAGACACAATTTCCAGACATATCATAAACAAGTAATCAACTGAGCTCAAGTTAAAAAATTATGCTGAGGACATTTAACATGTTTTGAGAGACAAGTAAGAAAGGATTAACAGAATTACACAATTTATAACAGATGTAATCCAGCCCAATTACTCCAGTTGTTTAAATCTTCAATGAATGGTCATAGTTCACTTGTGTGTTTCCTTTCATCCATTTAAAAAAAAAAACTTTCAATGAAGAGTACATTATCATTATCCAGTCCTCCTCCCTCCACTGTAATGCTAACAGACCAGTCTGCTTACAAGCACAGACTCGGTCTCTCTTTGTGCAGCTAACACACACTCCCACACACATTGCAGAAGGCCCACTCTTTTGCAATCTGTTTGAATAGTCTTTTACACTGGTTGTAGAGTTAAGGAGAGGAACGTTGTTGTTTACTTCATGACTGAGATATCTGGAGCAGTCCCAAGGAGGAGCACTTTTGATGTCAACAGTTGAAAAATGTGGGTTTTGTGGAGTTCAAACTAATGTCCACTCCTTCAAAATCTGCATAAGGCTTCTTTCAGAGCCAGCAAACGATGTCCATGCTCACTGGAAGGAATGCTCTCTGTTCTATTATGAATAAAGGAAGAGTCTGGCAGTGGACTACCCTTCATAGAAAGGCACAATTTACATGGTTGATGGGAGTCCTTCTGGCACACTTTTGAACACAACTAAAACCCCTTCAGTTAGCGGTGCAGCTCAGTGTATCAGCACTGGCAGGGTTTACAGAAGAAAAGAGGAAGACCTTCTTGTGACCTTCAGACTCACCATGCCTGGTGAACTGGTGAACCACAGGAATAAGCAAAGCCATCTGTAACTTTGGTTTGGAAGAAAATGGGGGAGCGGGGGCTGCTCACTGCTCAAGGATATGATCCAAATGTTTAAACAGCAGGTGAGTTACAGCACACAGCACAGCCAAGAGACCTGTAACGTATATGTTCAACCAGAAGACTACACCCTTGGGGAATCAGACCTGACTCAACTAGCTTCTATTAAGCTATACGGGCCAGTGAATCTCACCCTGAAAATGATCATCATGAATTCATAACACAGGGCACGAACTGCGGCTCAGCTGGGTCACGAGGCTGTTAGGAGAGGGATTACTGAGATGTACAATGGGTTTAAAACATGAGGCACCAGTTTGCTGTCTGAACCAATGGGGAGAAGCACATGAACTCATCAAATATCAGAAAGCTGACACACCTCAAGGCTAATAATGTCAATTATGCTGGCTTTGTGTTGTGCTCCTTGTGTCAAGTTGTCATTTCAACTCATCACGGACCCCTAAATTCTAGTGGCCCCTGCTGAGCTGGCAGTCTTCTGCTTGACTATTCTTGGAGGTTGGATTAATGACAGAGGTCAAATCAAGTGTTAGGAATTATTCTGTTTTAATACTGTCTATTAAGCACAATAGCAGTTCCACAAAATCTAGAAAACACAAGTCAATCTGGAGTGAGAAGCAACCTTTAAAGTGGGTTTAAAAACCTTCTAAAATGTTGTCAAATTTTCTCTCCAGTGTAAAGGAATATAAAAATAAAAAAATAAATAAAGGAATATTTCTTTCCATGCTAAAAATTAATTCATGAGAAAAACTATGCATGAGTGACTAGAATTAACCACTTTTATGAGGATTTCTCACACTGATTGGTGTCTGGCGTGCGGCTACAGCAGACCGCTGAAGGAAACTTGAAATTACAATTGAACTGAACAATAATCCTGTTTTGGTTATCAAACTTGCAGTACGTCCAAGAAAATTAGAAGCGCAGCTGTCGACAAAAGTCTGTATTTCCAAAGAAAATAAATCACAAGTCAATTTAAATGTTAATTCCCACGTTTAAGAGAACAAGCTGCGCTGATGAAAGTCAATCATCAAACTGAGACTAAACTGTGACAGTCCACAGGTTCATTAAAAAAAAGATTTCAGCCCAAAAAAAAGAGACAAGACAAGTGATGGGAGCATTTCTCAGCCTGAAACCAGGATATCAGTCGGATTTCTTTAGGATCAACTCTATTGATCTGCCTTTGTGTCTCACAGCCTTAACTTTAAGCTTTAAAGCCATTTAAAATTAGTAAAGCAGTTGTACTGAAATGGTTTAAGATTTGCTCTAACAAAAATTACAAAACCTTCGATGGAGCTGAAAATTTATGGCTCATCTAATAAGTTTTGTTTCATCTGACATGAACCCAACAAGATTAATACAAACCAAACCCTTCGATTGGGGCACATTCGACAGAAACATTTCGACAAACAACACAACTAATCACTAAGCTGCAGGGCATTGTGCCAATTACAAAGTAGTTCTTCCTTTCAATATGAATATAATTCATTTGAAACAAACATCTGTTTCTCTCCAAAAGTCTCAGCAATCCTCCTTCACGGTTGATCTGTAAGTAGAAGTTTATCTTATTTTACCCCTGTAGCATCATTATTTTCCTTGTTAGCTTGTGGATTTTCTTCATTTAACTGTACTAGTTTATTATAGATATTCTGTATTTTTCTTGCTGCTGGAGAAATTCACAGTTGATTCTACAGTCAATAAAAAAACAATGTTTTCTCCCTTGTTGGGTTGTGGTTGATAGAAAGATCTTGCAGCTATATTTCTATGACAGAACTGTATGGAGAGCTAGCAGTAAACTTATAGCTCAAAATATATTAGCAAAATGAGATGTACTATGAGGTGGATTATAGAAGTTCAGGAGTCAAAGACATGTTGACATTTTATTCATTTTATTGAATCAATTCTCATTTTTTCTTTTATTTGCTGGTTTGGGTTCGTCTCCCTCAAGAACAAGAACCGCATGACGTAAATGGCTACGGTGTGTAGGAATCATCTCAACAAATTGTAGAAAGCCATAACTTTAAAGAAGGTTTGTTCAATCTTGGCTGACCCAAGCTAACTTTTTTTTAATGATTTTAACCTCCTGCAATCTGGTCAGTGCTGCAGTCTGCCAAAAATCTAGAGCTAACACTTAAAAACTTAAAAATCCACTCACTCCTGTTGCCATTGGCTTTTTAAATGAGTCTTTCTGATGTCTAGTTTTAGCATATTATTGTTTTTATGTGGTCTGCATGTGTTTTTACTCAAGTACAACAAATTGCCCCTCAGGGATAATCAAGATACCAAAGACCTGAGAACAAAGTAAATACTGAGCAGCAACACCAAATACAAACCTCACCACAAATGTAAATCCATAACCTACAAGTCCAGGTGGATTATAGTGGATATAATTTCAGAGTGAGCACTCCTCGTTGGTACTGTAGTTGTTTCTGGAAAGTCTTCATGATGTTGCAACAACAGTCCTAATTATGACCTCATATGTCTTTTAATAAGTCACATGTGAGTAAAATATTTTGTCATTTAGCTAAGTCCTATTCTCTTTAAACAGCTACATCTTTAGACCTCTTTTTCTGAGAACTGGTCTCATTATGATATCAAAATGACCCTTTAAGACTCATCAGAACCCTGCTGCAAATGTTACAGATGATGCAATGCAACACACGTGGGTGAAAACATAATCTGCAAGAAGTTTTGATTTCTACACAAATAAACACAGGCCTGTAAATGAAAAAAAAATTAAAAAAGAAAGGTGAATGACAAGTTACACTTGTAAAAAGGGAGCTCAGGGCTCTCCTACACCAATGAATTCATTTGGATTTACAGCTTTATGTCAGTTTGGCAAGACGCCTTTACTCAACATTTGCTGTGTCTGGGGGTGAGCGCCTTCAGGAGTAAACTTACTGAGACCCTGAAGGACAACTGGAAAGATGTTTAGAAAAACTAAATCTGCTGAAAATGTTTGTTCTGAGAAGAGAAAATATAAACAGTCGCTTGGAGGAAAAGGTTTCATCAAGATGGCTGTCTGTCACCATATAACACACTGCTACAGCAGCAAAAAGATTACTTGATTTACCATTTGCATATACTCCACAAATGATCAAATACAATTTGGGATAAAGAGAATCAATGCAACTGATGCAACAGAAACCACATGAATATTAAACTCTCTCCTCATGTTTTAGTCTACTTAGCAAATTGCCCACTAAATGAAAGATTAGGGAAAAGAAACCATCACAAAACAAAAGGTTGTTTCATGATGGTTTGTGTTCCTTAATCTTTCATTTGAATGACGGTGGTGTGCTTGACCCCAGACCTCACTGGGCCACTAAATACACTTTTAATATGCAGAACAGACACTGAACTCAGATGTTCGCACCAGTTCCACATATATGGAGGTGCACTGGCTTGGAGCTCCCAACAGTCTACTTCCAGAACCCAACATGGCCCAACACGATGTAATGAGGTCCCAGGGGAAGCCAGTGGACGCAGAGCACTGCTGCCTCATGACAGGCCTGGAAACACAGACACATCCAAGCGGAGCCCCAGACCACTTAGGGGAGATATTATTTCAAACACACAGATTTGAACAATAACACATCACAGGTTTAAAGATTTTTTTTCTTTTTCTCGATCCATTAAGGAAATCTAAAAAAAACAAACAAAAAAAACTATGATACATAAACCTATTTTTGCAAATGGGTTAAAACACAATGAGGTCTTATTCAGAAAAGAAAGGTATGAGCAGCCTGATTCTAATTTGCATCTATGTGAATATATAACACATGTTGGTCCCACGCTAGTAGCGAGGCAAAAGTGTCAGTGAAGGAAGACGTGTGTTGGACCGCAGCTGTAGTCCATGTCTGATCTTCAAACTCTTCTGTTAGTTTCATAGCAGGGGTCTTTCTGTATGGCGTCTGCTTGTTCTCCCTGTGCTTACATGGGTTTTCTCTGGGTACTCTGGTTTCCTCACACAGTCCAAAACATGCCCTGTTAGGTTAACCTGTCTGGACAGAAGCCTTTTACTTTAAGATGTGCCAGCAGAGTCGCGTCACCCTGAAATAGCACTTAGCAGCTAGATATTAGATGGATGGAGTTCATGGCAAAGTCTAGAATCATTTTGAACCATACAGATGCGTTTCCTCTTTTGTGTTGGTTTTTTTGGCACCTACTATATTTGAAGGAGTACAAAGTAGGGCTGGGGGATACATATATAATCACTATCAAATTAACTATTAAATCTGGGATATTTTTTCTAATAAAAGACCACAGATCTTTGGTATTAAAATAAACTGTGTGCTTCCTTTCATTTAACTGTATATGGTCATTTAGTGAATATTTCAAAGGAGAGAAATAGTTGAAATAATTTACATGATAAAGATTACATGGACTATTGGTTCTGAATGTTGCTTCCATTAATTGTCCAGCCCCAGTAAAAAGGAGCTTGTGCAGTTTTTGGCTCAGCAGGACCCCTGTAGGCATTGATTTTTCGTGGCTTTTATAACACTGGAACTTTGGTCTCCTTCATTTTCTCTTCCATCATTACTTTCTTGAGTCTCTTGGTTGTCTTTGCCATGATTCTATAGCTCTGCAATCTAGTTTCATCAGCTGATGTGCAATAGAGATACACAGTTGTTACGTAGATGACCAGGAGTCCAAAAATCTGTTTTTGTTTTTTTGCTGGTTGTAGGGACTGGACAAGACAAAACTGAAACTGATATTTTAACATGAAAGAAAGTCTTTTGTGCTGCTTTAAACTTTAGTACTTGACACATTCAGACTAAAGACCTGCAAAATGCATGCCATCCCTTTAGACTCTTAATAGTATTTTTTTAATTATGAAAAGCAATCAAATTAAGATAAAGTGGTCCACAAACATGATGAGCAGTGATCACTGTCTTTGTTCAACACAGTTTTTAATTTGCCTAAATCACTGTCAAGGACCCACCGCCATGGTTGGAAACTAGCTTTATTTCAGTGTGTTCTTAAAACCAGTGCTTCTGTCTTTAAACAGAACTAATATCTTTGTTCGAATGTAGTAACTTTAGCCTTTTGTATTAACATTAACATAAACAAAACAAAGGAAGGAATGGCAAACTTTGGAAGCAAAAAAAAGAATTTGTATAAATGAGTGTTGGCAGGAACATGGATTGTTAACATGCTGATACAAGGTTTTGAAACTTCACTAGCATCTGTATCTTTATTTGTCTCTATTATGGGTATCTACTGAGCTCTATCACAACTATTTGTTAAACAAATCAAAAATAACAAGTGTGGGAATCAGTAAGAAGCAAATTCAAGACATTTAATGTTGAGAAACATCAGGATCTGAGTGTGTTTCCTTTGTTCAGTGTTGCATCCGCTGTGTCCTCTGCCTGTCAAATATGTCCTCCCTCATCCTTGGCACCCTTCACTTTCATGTCCCAAGGGTCCCCTGGTAACCTTATCCAAGCAGCTACACACAATAGCTTTCACGGAACACAAAGCCGATGATACCGGGCCTCTCTTTTCCATTTCCTACATTTGTCACTTCCATTCTTGTTCTTTTGTTCATTTTACCTCGCTACCTCCTTGAGTTATTCCAAACTGAACCTGCAATTGAAATGGAAATCATCCTTGTTTCATTGTGACTTTAGAGTAATGATTTCTGATCTTTGAGGTACATCTGTCATGTCTGCTGTTCCTTGGAGAATCATATGTGTGTTGCCCTTTTTCACCAGGATTTTAAACATAAACACAGAAATTGGAGGATTTGCATTAAAAATTCAGATCGATCAAGCAAAAATTGATAGTGTGATTGGAAAAATAGGTTGATAATGCAATTCCCAGAGGGATTATAGTTCCTCTTATAAAATTTCACCTGTTTGCATCTCATTATTTATTTTCATATGAGCTGAATCTTGGTTAATTACCTCCACATGTTGCAACATGTGGATTTGCTTACATGTTGACATCCAGTTTGTTCTTTTAACTGGATTTTTAACATGTAAGCACAAAAAAGTACAAAAGACACGCTGGATTGTCAGCGCTATAGATGGTAAAATAACAATATGTTAAATGGATAAATGTTTCCTCACACTTTGATGCTATCAGCAAACTCCAGAGAAAGAACAATGACAAACTGAACTACACCTTCAGGGAGGGACAGAGGCTTCTGACTTCTCAGACCCTCTTGCTGTGAAAAGAAGCACTGAACATACAAGATAACATTTACCTCATCACTGCTTTGTCCTTCTGTATTAACTTTACAGATTAATTGTCCATCCACTAAATGAAACCATTGATCATGTCAACCCCACTGCTGTGATGATGCAATGGTCTGTTCAATGAGATATAAAGCTTCATTCTGATCATCAGCACATTTTCATCATTGCTCCCTCTGAGTTCCTCATCCAAGCGAGCCTGGGGGAACTCTTCAAAGCCGGCACAGGTATTAGGAAAAAAAAAAAAAATCTGGTGAATAAATAAGCATATTGGCAGAGTGCAGGCAAGGGAATGAATATTTCATGTACCCAAACAAATTTCCAGAACATACTGTCTGGGAAACATGCTCTTCCTGCTGTCATCAGTGACAAACATGAAAGAGGAGGGCTCAGCAGCGATGTGCTGCAGCACTCTCTACTCCGCCGGCAGCACATGCAGCATGAATCCTCCCCATAATTACTTGTAGTGCTGAGCCTGAGCTGAACCGCAATTAGAGCCTGGGCTTGTGCCAGGTATCTCACCTTCAAACATGGCTGCCTGGACACTCCAGCATCTCAGCAACACTTTCAAGGCACACTGACAACAGGTTTGGATACTTAGTCTGATATCAGGGCTGAGTATCATTTAAAATATATTTTTTTTTCAGTTCCAGGTAATAAAGTGTCAACATAAAGGAAGTTACCTTCGACATTAGTGTTGTTTTAAGTACCTTCAGAAGATTAATAATACTTATGTGCCTCTTACTCACTAGAACAAGTAACGGTACGCTCACACAGCTGAGTTTGCACTCGTCTCCACAGACTTTGAACGGGCAGTTGTCATCAGTTGCCGAAATGAATTATGGATCCCGTGTGTTGGTCCATTCCTTTGGTCAAAAGTGGAGAAATTTTCCTCTTTCAATGCATCAATACGAGTCAACCAATCAATTTGTGGCTAGGCAGCAAGTGCTAGTCAATGAAATTGTACGTGGGGGCGGGTCTACAGTGGCTCGTATTCATCTGGTCTGACCTCGCATGACAGGAAAAGGAAGGAAAAATTCATCGCAATGTTCAATCGTGCAATTTCCTCTGATCAAACGTTGTGGTCACACAGAGACACAAGTCTCAGAAATAAAGATAGTGGTTTCATTGTGGACAGCAGGGGTTGTGGCTCGCAGACAAGCCAGTATTTTTAAATGTAACTGATGCTGCAGAAGAACTCTCTCTCTCTTCCTTTCACTGGTCAGCTCACTGGCTACTTTTCCATTAAACATTGTTACCAGCAACAAATCCCCCTCTTCCTACATATTTCACAGGCAGATGTTTCATTGTTTTTTTTGTTTGTTTTTTTTCTGGTCTGTGGTCATGACAACACAATCAATCCAAAGCAACCCAAAGCGACTCCTCCGCTGCCGTGCGTTGACAACACATACATGTGAAACCAGCGTGACACTTGTCAGTTTTTTCCACTTGGTTCTGCTGCTTTGGTTGCGATGATTTTTTACTGAATTCACTTTGCCACCCAAGTATTTCTACTGATGATTGAATTAAGTTCAATCCAGAAAGGAAAAAAAACTTGTGTCCAGGTTACCTTTGACTTCCAGCTACCATTATCTTCAATCCAGAGTAACTCCACCCCCGTAACAAATGAAAACACACAGCACCACAGAGCTGCTAGCAGCATTTCCAGAAACATGCTTGAAACTGAAAAGGTGTGACTGTGATGCTTCGCTGCACTGAAGCGGTTAAATACCAGAAAGGTCTCCAAACGCATTTCACGTTCCAGGATCATTTCAAAAAGCTGGATTGTGAATTGACATTGTATTTTTGCAAATTCACAAAATAACAGGCAGATTTTCTTCATACTAAGAACCTCAATGAAAGCAGAGCTTTCATTTTCTTTCTTTTGCCTTCGGTTTAAACGTGGTCTTACACCACATCACACAGACATCTTTTAGTAAGTTCTCTTCCAAGCCAGGTGTACAATGCCTGGCTACAAAGAAAGGCCCTTTTTCTTTCTTTCCCTTTCATCCTCCTGCACACAGGACAATACAGTGAATGCACAAAAATGCCATACATACAAACACTTCTGCTGCAAGGCAAACAGACACCTCTGTGGACAGGTAAAGGCAAAATCACAGTCTGTGTTGTGCATCTCCAACCTGCACCTGAAAGTGCTGGCAGTTTGAACAAAAGATGATAACAACACAGCAAGTTGAAAGCTCAGATGTTTTTTGCCATTTGTTCTTTCTGCTTGCAGCAAAGAGAGATCGAAACCATGCTGCATAAAATCTCAATGACGTACAGGAAGAAGTTTGATCTGAACAAACCCTGAGTAATAACCAACGGCGTCTCAGCTTATGAGCAGACATGAGTTCTGTGCTACAGTCAACTAAGTATGCAGGCCGGTATCACAACTGAGTGTGTCAGCAGCCACAAAGGATCTTCTGTTTGCTGTGTTTTGAAATCTAAATGATTAAAGGGCTGAAAAAGGTCCATGAAATGCACCAGGTCAGAGCTGCATATTAAGTGGTGGGAGGGCTGGCTAACGTGAACCGGGTGGGAGATGGTGGACACTTTGCTTGTCCAATTACGGGCACTTGCTCAAACTGCTTGGTGAGAAGCATTCGACCTACTTCTGGACACAAAGCACCACTGCCCTGAATACAGAGAAGCTGGGACCATTTGTGATGACAAGTGTCATTAGTGGCTCTTGTTTCTGGCCCCAAAATTAAATTTAGGCTTTCACCTGTGACAATTCTGTCTATAAACATATGAGCACATATGTGCTCGTAAGGCAGCCTGAGTGTGGATAACACAAACTGGATCAACACATTGAGATGGTTAAACATACTAATGACAAATTTCACAAGCCCATTGTGTTTTATATTAAGGCGCAACAGCTACAGTATCAGTAACACCAGTGACAGTGATACTCTCAGTGTGTTTACTACAACAGAGCCCCTTTTTCTCTTTTTAGTTTTTTGGGAACCATGCCACAAACTGTATTACAGACATTGTAGACTTCATTCACTGCTTTGTGAACAATACAAAAAAAGCATCAAAAGGAATACAAATACCAAATTATGTGTAAACTACAGCGAATTTTCATTTCCTGGAGTTCCCTCAAAGGCATTTTATCTGGCAGAAGACACCAAAGACAATGGTGAAGACAGCTCCACACAGAATCTGATACATTTGCATCCTTTATAAATATTCATATTGAGAAATCTCAATATGATGTCAACCACTTGAGATATGCCTGGATTATGCATGGAAAACACAGAGCACATGAGCAACAACTGTTCCATAAATAACCCATCAATAAAGAAAACCTAATCTTCTGATTGTAATCCCACTGTAATGTGATTGTAATCACACAGATTTAAGTGTCATCAGTCATTGTAATTTAGTGACACACGTTTTACACTTTATCTTCAATGAATATAATGAAGAGCTGTTTCATTAAGTGTCAAAAAGGATTTAAAAGCTGAGGTAATTTGGCTGGTGAAAACATTTTTCTTTCCTTTCTTTTTTTTAACTGTTATAAATTTCACTGACATTTAAGGTTGCGTCTAGTCTACTGTGACACACACAAATGTCCCCAAATGTGATTATATACACACTTCCATGAAACATATCTCTGTCCTTCATCACCAACAGAGCCTCTCAATGTGAAGTCTTCCTACTCCGTAGAAATGCCATGTGCGCCCATAGCATGTCCTGCTACAATGACTGCAAGCTCTTACTGGCAACAGACAGAGATGCACCTTTTACAACCTGGGAAGACAGGGTGTGATTCAGTTCTGTGGTTCAGTGTTCAGGATGAGAGCCAATGATGAGCAGAGTGAGATCATTCCCTGCTGATGGGAAGGATGGAGTGTGATCTCCAGTTAGTGATTACTGCTATGAGCTACCACACTCAGTGTAACAGGAAAAAAAGACTGCTATTCTTATTCTTCATATGGATTATTTCAACTGGTGAGAAGCATTTTACTATGATGATTTATTTTGAAATTAAATTCAAGAGAAAAAAAAAATGTCTTGGATCTTCAAGATCACTATAAGAAACATGAGTGCCCCCCACCCTCCAACAATTAAATCAGCGCTGACTGGTGGTGCTGGCCAAAAAAAATGCTACATCTACCATCCAAAAACAAGTGAATTAACAGTTCCTGACGCAGGTAAAGACGTCTGCATCTTTCTCTCAGAAACTACGTGGAGACTGCTCCAACTTACCTCAGCTGTCTTGTCGCAGCAGCCAAACTTGAATTCCGTCCACCGCTCCAAAAAGACGACAGAGGAGGAATATTCTGAACCTGAGCGCCTCCGCTCCTCCGCGCCTCCGCTCCTCCCTCTCCACCTCCCTGGATGCTGCTGGAGCCGCTCCCCCTTCCCCTGCCCCTCCTCCTCCTCTTCTTCCTCCTCTTCTTCCTCCTCCAGCGCTTCAGGGGAAAAAAAAAGTAATAGCGGTTTCGTCGTCCTCCATCCCTCCACAAAGACACACTGAAAGAAAAGAAGGGACCCTATCGCAGTCAATAGGTTTCACAAAACCCCATGGCAACGCAGAAAAAGCCCTCCACAACTTCCCCACGTTGTGACCGGGTTACAACTCCCCCTACGCCCCCCACAACAGTGACAGACATTATTCCCAGGCTTCAGAGCAGGTTTTATTGGGGAGAGGGGAGAGAGGAGAGGAGGGAGAGACTAAGTTCAGAACAAACATGTGTGCTGAGTATCTGCTGGTGACTGTTGACGACTTATTTCTTAGTTTCTATGTTCATAAGGCACATCTTTTTTCTGGCATGTTCTTCATCTGTAGTTCATTTTATTCAATTATTATTAGCCTATTATCATTTTTTTGCAGGATTGGAAAGCTAATTTATGTTGTCCTACAACAGCCTAAAGAATAGAAACTTTATAATATAATTATAATTCATAATTATTTTTGCACTGCTTTATCATAATTTGTTGGCTTTTTTTAAACTCAGCTTCTTCATACTCAGGTTTTATTAACTGTTGTTTGTCATCATTCACTAAAAACAAAACGAGAGAACAGCACAGCATTCTGGCTGTGCTACGTAGTATTAAAATGCTGGTGAATTATAGGGAGGTTAAAAAAAAGTACCCCGACACATAGGAAAAACTTGCAATGTGACCATACATGGTATAATTACATCAACCAAAGGTTTTCTAGAGTACTTTTGAACCCTGTTTCTCATTGTTCTGTCACTAGCAGCTCTCAGAAACCAGCAAGAACATACCCACCAGCTACAGTTAGCTGTTTTAGCCTGGTTGGCTTGTCTTATATTTACCAGGATTATAAATCTTTTTTTTTTCTTTATATTCATTTGACCAAATCTATACAGACATCTTCATTTCACTCACTACAAAAAAAAAGAAATGACTGCTCAAACGAGGACTGGCTGCCTTTCTGCCGTATAAACGAGCTGCACTTGGGTAAGCCTACCAACATCAATGCCTGTGAGTTGCAGAATGATTGACTGCAGGTCCCAGCATACCTCTGCAAGGTTCCTTGAATGGCATCTGACTCCTTTGACAGAGCAACACTGGAGGAACTGCCGGTGGACATTCACCATAAATCTTACATCTTTTTTCATTTTACTTGATGTGTTACAGAAAAAAAATGAACATGGACACCAATGGGTATTTGTTTTGGAGCTGTGTCAAGGTATTGCATTTTTTCTTTTAATTTCCTGGAGATGTTGGCGATCATCATACACAATTGCAACACTAAAAACTGCAACTATGACGAATCACAAGGTTGAATCAACAGCTTTCTGAGGTCTCATTTCATAAATGAAAAAAACAAAACAAAACACTGCATTGCTCTGAAAATGGATTCCAGTACATTAACTGGTGCTCTTGTTGTGTCAACCTGTGTTCATTTCTTTCATCATAATGCCAGCCCATGTATTGTAGACTAATGGTGTCTGTGGGGATCTATGATTTCAGCACCTCTGACAGCACAACATCATTAAGAACTCTTTGCATCAGTGGAGCAAGCAGGAAAGGTCAGCAAGAAATCAATTTATCCAATAAACTGGGACCCAGATTTAAAAAAAAAAAAAAAAAAAAAAGTGGATTTCTGATGAGGAAATAACAAAAGCGGGAAGAGTCTCCCATGTTTCCCCCTGCTTTAAAGCTCATACATGGTCATGGTTTCATTCTTCTTCTCCTCCCATAATATTTTTGACAGGCTGTCAGTGCCTGCATGTGGGATATTGCGTGATAGGCTGCAGTATGGACAAAACCCAGAAACCATGAGCAATCTTTTTTTTATTTTTTTATTTGTAATTATGCAACTGCAGTTTATGCATCTGCTCTTATTATACAATTTTGCATGTCAGTAACAGGATTCAAACAATATTTACAGGCTGTTTACATGAACACGTTACATTGCAAAAGTTGTACTATATTCTTTAATAAAAGCCACATGAAGGACTGACCGCCTAGTTTCCTGGTACCATACAAACATGACTGCTGACAGCAGGACTTTCCTGGGGCTTCACACATGCAGAACACAAACGTCAAAAGTCCATCGTCCAACGTGGCCAGTGATCATAAAGTCAGTTACCACAGTATTCTGAACCAGGTCTTTTTCCGGTCTTGGATTCAGCTTCATCTAGTGAAAGAATTCTTTAAGACCTCACTGTCAAGCAAAAAAGAGAATTGAACAGATTGACTTGAATCCAAATAACCTGATTTAGGGTTTCATAATGGCACTGAATGGATTATGCAATAGTTTGACTGAGCAATAAATGTAAAATGATACCTTAACAACGAGATGCTTCTTGTTAACAGTGAGTGCTTTTATCAAATCTAATCAGATTCGGTGGAACATCTGCTTCCTCTTTTTTCACAAAAAGTAAGTGGCTTCTTTTAAGCCTCAGCTCCTTTTAGACAATATTGCAAAATACTGAAATTAAAATGCACAAAAAAGTTTTCTTTTTTTGGTCATCTCAGCCAAATTTTATGACATTTCAAGACAAATAGTAAGGCTGCCTTATAATCGTTGGCATTTCCACCAATATCTGACAAGTTCTAAAACCAGTCTTTTTCAGCATTGCTCCCTCTCTTCTTAAGTCCAGAGAATAATAATAATAATCAGCAACAACAATAATAATGACGTATAATGATAAATAATAATGATATATAAAATTATGTAGTCTGAAATATTGAATTTACAGCAAGTAATTTTTTTTTTTTTTTTCTTCGATGTTTCACAATTTGTAAGATCGTGGTCATTTTCAAAAATTCAAAAAGACTGAGTGAGTACTGATTATGGCAAAGTGTAGTACAAAGAAAGTTTATGGTGTTCAACTAACCTGTCTACTTTATATACCATATCCAGTGGTACAATATACCACTACTCCCAGAGCTGGTCGTAGTGGGCACATGACTAATTTCCATCTGTGCTCTTAGTTGTTTTACACAGTTGTTTTACCGCGGCACACTAAGTACTGGCAACGATGACGAGAATATGGTACATACTGTTTATTACTGTTTTTTTTTTGTTGTTTTTTTTTTTAGAACCTGTAACGTTTCCAGCCTTTTGTTGTACTGCTTAACCAACTTCAAAATGAGCCAGTGTATTTCATAAAATGGTAAAATGTTTCTCTTTCAACATGTTCTATGCCATTGTTTCAAAACTATAGATTTGTTAGATTTGCAAATCATTGTATTTGGTTTTTGTTTATTTTTTAAACATCATACCAACTTTATGGAGTTTACGACTATATTTAATTTGCACGAGGTAAGACTATCGAGCATACAAAAATAAGATAAAGTTAATGAAGAACAAGAATAAAACAAATTGTCACAGTTTGGCTGAATAAAGTGTACTAACAGACTATAATAACACATGTTCACTCTATAGCATTATTAGGCGGTGTTGCCTTTTTAAACCTTCCTGAATCCACAGAAGTCAAAGCAAGTCATGGAATCATGACACCATCCCAGTTAGACAGAGCAGGGCCTCATTATGTGACAACGAATGTGAAATTTCCAACAGATACAGAGTGAGGGGAAAAGAATGAGCTGGTGCTGTCAACACAGTGTCTGAAAACAGAGGGTACCTCTGTCAAAGGTGTCAAAGTTCATGGGCAGAGCATGACTGAATGCAACCCCCATTTCTCTGTTTCCGTCTTGTTTTTTCCTGACATGTTTCCCCCATCTCTCTCTCTCTCCTCCACTCTCTCCTTGCATATCATGGAATATCACTGTGAATATCACTGTAGGGAAGAAATTCCCTTATCGGACTCTGTAGGACTGCATAATGAGAATAAATGAGCTGGAAGTAAATATGCAGACTGTGTGCTGCCTTTCTGCTCTATACCAGACAGCCTATAGGCTTTCATCAAAAATTAAGATGGATTGTGTTTCCAAGAGCTCATAACAATACTGTGTAGTTATTTATTTATCTAAAGTGCAATTCATAGGCCTTATCAAAGGATTTTACACATTCATTTATGCCCGCGTCACATTTGTTACATTTTATCTATATAGTTGAACCTTGTTGCTGATATTTACTTTTAGTAAATATGATTGTGGTAATTGACTATCTTGAATTACATTTGCATTGTCAATTTCTACTTATAACAAGAGCTATTGATCAGTTCCTTTAGCAGCTCCTTACCCCAGTCTCTTTTAGATCATTTGGCAGCTGCAATATTTGTAATACAGACAACTTAAGGTGGCAAAGGGAAAAGAAAACTGTTTGCAATAAATGTAACTTCATACACCATCTTTGAAATGTCTTAAAATATGAAGTCAGAACCATGACATTCCAATTATTGTAATGGCTGTAAGTAGAAAGAACGTATGTTTTGTACAAATGAAAGGAAAAACACATCACACTTTTGAAACCTACCACAAGCCACTGGAAGTAAAATTTTCTTCTGGAAAATTGTTATCAAATTCTAATGCTTGGTGTGGCACTTTGTTCACTCATATCTGTGTGATGGCATCATCCAGAATTTTTTTTTGCGACTGCGAAAAAAAAAAAAAAAAAAAAAAACCTGCTTGGTCTCATTCAATGACTGCTGAGTGGAAACCTAATAACCTTGGCCATCAGGCCCCACATGGCATTTAGGACTTTGGACAGCACATCTGAAAAACAGGATTGGGAGCTCCCAGTTGTAACAGTTACCGTACGCTGGAAGGACCCAGATGCAAAAAAGTGAAGGATGAAAGGAGTTTTGTCATTGCAGGTATTGCATGACTTCTTCTCGTGGCTGAATAGTTATTCCAACAGCTCCAAGATGGCAATGCTGGATCAGCGATATGTTTTCATGATTATTTCCTCATTCATCCCAAAAATGTTCACATGAGGGTGAATAATACATTCTCTGCATCTCCTTGTTTCATTTTGATGTCTCTGTCTTATAACCACAGCCATGCATGTGCAACTACGCACACAAACTATTTGCACATCCTTTTGAAACATGTTAAATTTAAAAACAGTTTCTATGAGTGAAATTGCGCAACCCATAGCGCCCGCGTTAGTTAATCAATTTGTATTTTCTTTTTCTTTTGCGTGTGCAGTGAGTTTGCACTTGTTTTTATAACCTTATAACAAACCTTTAGTAGAACCAGCCCTGTAAATTAACACTTACAGTAATGTCACATTAACATATGAGTTAAGTATTGGAGTTATTCAGTGCCTTAAAGAGTTATTTTAACAACTTTGCTCAGTAGCCAGTCAGAGAGATTTCTTTCTCTGCCAGATTGCATCTTCATTCAATGTGCTGAAGTCATTGATGTTTAAATGTGGATCTGATAGAGCCAACAGAGCATTAAACACTGAAAAGTTGCCTTTAAAATATGCTTCTGAATATATTTTGTTTCATCTACGAAGGTATGATTTTGAACTAATTGCATATAATTAATTTAAAATTATTAATTTGTTTTGGATGAATTAGTACTATTGTAATGCACAGATTAACATTATGCAACATGAAGTTGCCTAAAAGCTCTGTGTCATCTGCTCTTTATTGAATGTTACATGCTATTTTGCAGGAATTTATTTTGAGAGTAGACACAGTGGTGTCTGCAACTGAGCAAATCTTTTGTTATCATTGAGGCTAGCTGTGATTTATTGCATGACATTTTTCTTGCCACTTCAACAAATACATTCTGTAAAGACATGAGAATACAGAAAGAACATCTCCCATTTTCTAGAATACAAGAATGTGAACAACATCTGTAGCTTCCCCTCCCAGCCTTGCACAGTAAGCACTAGAGGCACTGCCTTTGGTTTGTAATTAATATCAGCAGCAGGTTGGGAGAGGGCGTTTTCCAGTGGCAGGTCGTTCTTTGTGTAGGCACTCCCCAGAGAAAATGCGTTGCTCTGTTAGTGGAGCTTCATCATACGTCTTCGTAGAATCATTTCCTCTTTATGAGAGAGACGAGGAGCATCCTCTCATCCAATAAAGGCTGGAAGATACCATGATGTCTGGGTGAAGGCAGGAGGTGCGGTGGAGGGACTTGCCAGTATAAAAGCTGTTTCCATAGCAATTCAAATATTACTGGTATGAAATTTGAGCTGAGATGGGAGAGTGGTGCCAAACAGCCATCAATCATTTAACAAAGACAGAAATGTGGACTAGAATTTCTCTCTATTTCTGCAGTAGTATGCTGCTGCACTGCTTGAAAAAGACTCAGTGTTATCATTGGATCCAAACTCGAGGTTTTAACAAGAGTTAAATTAATTTGTCTGTCAGTTGCAGCTCAGCTTTCCTGAGGTGAGACAACTGATTCCTCTAAAGATCAGGATCCATAGTCCAAATCTATTATCCTTATTGCTGAAAAACAAAGACAAATCCGGGAAAGCACTGAAATTAATTAGTCACACAAAGCAAATATCTGCTTTTAAATCTTAATTTCACACTTGGAGCTTTAAAGACAGCAGTTAAAAATGCATCTGAATATGCACAGTGACAAGAAGTGAAACCACTACACCAAACAAGGATGGGCCAGAGTTGCTACTCTTCTCTCGTGAAAGAATTTACCATGAGATAATTAGATTTCTCTGTGGTCGGATGCAACACAATGACTGTGTGATCATGCAAATAATTGCCTGTCCTCTTGTACTCAGGCAGATGGGTCGACATCTCTTCAAAGACAAGTGGGGGCTCACATTTACCCACAGAAATATTTGAATATTAATTCATCATTGTGTAAAACGGATGCTTTGGATAAACTTTGACAAGGAAGAGATGTTTTACAGGAGATGCACTACAATATGAAAGGATGTCTGCTGCTTCTGAACAGCCCTGGAAGCAGTGTGATCATTCCCAGATGAGATTTGAAGGTATGAATGATGCACTGCTGTTACACTTGGTTCACAGCTGCTGGCCTCTCTCTGGGGAGGTGCATAGGAAGGTAATAGAATTGGGCCCATGAGATAACAGGGGTGTTATTTTGTCTGTTTCAATTAAATGTCTTGGGGAGCCATCGGAGTGGTTGACTACATATTTGGTAGCAGGGCAAACACTGCACACAGGGGAGTTGGAGGATAGGTAATAACCAGCAAAGTGGCTCTAAAGGAGTCCACTAACAAATCAATAAATTTAGATACACAACTCCAGCCAATCAAGTCTTAAGCCCTGGAGCTAATTAAAAAGAAGCAGTGGAAATCAATAGAAATAATCCATCGTGTTTTTTTAAGTTGTACCCACACTTTCTCATTATTTGGGAAATTTGCACTCTAATTTATTCTCCACTAAGATAATTAAACTAAATGAAACTGATATTGATATTCTTCAGAGTTTGTAAATGATTAACTTTTTTCTCTATCTAGCATATGAAACTCAAAACAGCCACATCAGATATTATACAGCATTTAATGATCAATGTTGTCATGTCATTTTTTTATCAAATGGTTACTCATCTATGGGCCAGATTTATCAACATCCCAGTTTGCATGTAGTATTTTGCACATGCAATCCAGAATTTTGCGCTAGAGGTGGAACCACGGTTTGTGCGTCATTTACTAAGAGTGACAGCACAAATAGTGGCAGGTGCAAACTGGGGACGCCCTATTTAAATGAAGGTTTTGCAAGTCGCATCTGGCCTGTACAGCAGTGCTCCACCAGTACGATCCAAACAACAGAACCTGCTCTTCAGGATTCCAATGGTGCACTCCTCAATATTCCTTGAGCGGGCCTTGCATGCAGTTCTTATATGTTTTTATTTTTCTTAAAAAACATGAATGAATATGACACATGCTCTTATTTCTAAAGCAATAGATTATTTCACAAAGGATTTCAAACTTGGAAAAGAGAAAACTGTTTTTCATAATAAAAGAATGCACAGACCTGGGATATTTTACCACAAAGTTGGTAATGTTGCCTTTGCCATCACAAACGCACTGCGCATTGAAGCTCTTATCACTCTGAAAAATGCCCTGATTGTGAAAAAAAAAGAAAGATAAAAAAGAAAAGTGTTGTTTGGTGTCATTCAACAACTGTCAAGTGCATGGAAACTAAATCACCCTGGCCATCCCGCGTCACATGATGTTAGGGACTTCTGATAGCACATCTGAAAAACTGGATTGGGAGATCCCAGCTGTAACAGCTACCATTCGCTGGAATGATCAAGATGTAAAAACAAAAGGAAAAAAATGTAAACTAGAAAGGAGTTTTGTCATTGCAGGTATTGTGTGACTCCTTCTTGTGGCTGGCTCCAAATCCCTTCTGATTTCCTCCAACAGCTCCAAAATGGCAATGCTGGATCAGTGATGTTTTAATGATTGTTTCCTTGTCCATCCCAAAAATGTTCACTTTTTGTTTGATTTGATGTCTCCTTCTTGTGTCAGTAACCATAGCCATGCCTGCTTAATTACGTATACAGACTGCACGTCCTTTTGAAACGTGTTCTTCAACCTTTAACCAGGATAAAACTTCTTGAGATAGAAGATCTCTTTTACAGGAGTGTCCTGACAAAAATACAAATTAAACAGTTAGTTGCAAAAAACAGTGCAATATCAATGACATCATTAAATAAACACCACTCTCCTAAAATCAATTTAAACAATAGCATATAGACTTTGTTTCTGTTGAATCATTTGTAAAAGGAATACAATCAAACCAGGTTTTTCAAATGAAGTTCATCCTGAAGCAGATTCCAAGTGCTCTGAAATGAAAAGCTTCTTTACCGAAGTCAGTGTAGATTCTAGGAACAGTCAATAAAAATAAGTCCTGTGAGCGCAAGTGATTCAGCCCCATAGGCTTCTGAGAAATAAGGGAAATCAAGTAGGGAGGAAGTCGTCTTAGTAATGTCTTATAAATAAAAGGATGCCAGTGAATCCAAAGTCAAATGGAAAGAGAAAACCAACCAACCAGGATGTACAATAAACAATGATGAGTAAAAGGTTTTGGATTTGTAATAAATTTCAGCGCCCCATGAAACACGGTGTCCAAAACTTGAAGACACTGCGAAGTAGATTGCATATATAAGATGTCACCATAATCCAAAACAGATAAAAAAAATGATCACAATTTGTTTATTTGCTTCATATGAAAAACAAGACTTAATTCTAAAGAAAAAGCATGACCTCAGTTTCAACTTTTTTTCCCCAAATTTTGAATATGTAAAGTAAAAGATAGCAACTGATCAATGGTTATACCCAAGTATTTATAATGTGACACAACTTCAATTTCTGTACCTGTAAGAGTATGAACAGTCGGATTTTTATTTTTAGGTGGTTCACCCAGAGAAAAGGTCATCAGTTTAGTTTTCTTAGATTTTAATCCCAATTCCATCCATCCATCCATCTTCTTCCGCTTCATCCGTTGCCGGGTCGCGGGGGTAGCAGCCTGAGCAGGGACATCCA